>JAKUCM010000345.1:0-67851 GCA_023374145.1 Lepidium sativum | reverse complement strand
GAGAGAGAGAGAGAAATGACACACTAACATACATATTACTTCCTTAATGTCAGGTGACTATAATAACTTATAAAACCACCCACACTGTGATCGCATGGTATATAACGAAAAGAATTTAATAAAAAATAATATATTTCTTGAATTTAAACTTCCTTCGAAACTAAGTAACATTATGTGCACCATTTGAAAGACTTTCACCTGGTTTCCACTGGTTTCCGGATATACCGAATTTAGAGAAAAAAAAGTAATATTTTACCTGATTTCGAACTATGTGAGATATATATAAATAAATAGATAAATAATTGTAATAAATAAAACCATTAATTGTCTGCATTTTTTGATCCTTGCGGCACTATAATTTAATTCAAAAACTTTTACATTATCCCGCATAACAAAGTTTAGATTATAGATTGGTTTTTTGTTTAATTGTTTATAAAAAAATTATAGAAAGAGCACGTAACACATAACACATAACAAAACTTTCAACTCGTAGTTCTAGTTTTGTTACAGCGATCTAACATGTCTACTTTTAGCCTAAAGTTTTGTAGGGAACATAGTTAGACTAGACAACCAAAGATATTGCTAGAAAACTTGCTCATTATCCTCATCTTTACATTTACGGAACATATCTAAACGGTCTATCTTCAAGTCGTAGTGAGTACGTGAGCCTCTTGTATTCTCCCCAAGTGAAAGTTTGATATAATCGTGGCTGATTCACCGCCGTAACCATCGCCGGAAGAGGACCAATTTTTAGCTTGAAGCGGTGGTCCGGCGAAATACGCTGTTGAGAGACGGCTTTGTTTTCCGGTTGTTAATGCTCTATGTCTTACGCTTATAAATCTTCCGTTCGTCATTACCTTAGTTTTTTTATCAAAAAAAAGTTTAAGAAATTATGTACAAAATTGATAATTGAAGGAAACGATAATAATAATAAAATGAAAATGTTTGTAAGTTATAAATATATGGTGTCGATTTTTTTTCATTTTGTCACCTAAGAGCAACATTATTGAAGAGTTCTTATTAAAGTTCCTTAAATATTATTAAATGATTATATATGAAAAAAATGAGTTAAAAAATATATTTTAATAATAAAATAATAAAATAAGTTAAGAAACTTATTAAAGAATTTCTTAAATAAAAAAGTTTCATAAGATTTCTTAAAAGTTTCTTAAATTTTTAATAATAAAATAAATTAAGAAAACTCTTGATAATAGTGACCTAAAATGGTCTAACTAATAATATTAGCAGCATGAGTTCAACTTATCTGCACTACAGTTAATAATACTTCAGCTATAAATTAAATTTTATCGATATACTTGTTAAAAAATATAGTGGTTTATAGTTTTAGTTTACAATAACCTTTTGAGATAAATCGAGTCTAATCATCAAATTTTCCTTTTTATTTTTAATAGTTAAATCGACCAACTTTAATATATAGTATAAAGTCTATCTCTATAATTTATTTTTTTGTCAAATGGTTTATTGATTAACTTTGGTAAATGAGACGATAGTTTCGTTGGAGATTTGGGTTTTAGTTAAAAATATAATTAAACTCATTTATTTTAAATATATGTAGATATATATATACTAGTAACTTTCAGTTTATTCGATTCAGTTTATACACAAAAATCCATTTCGATTCAATCATTGACCTCTTAACTAACAGAGTTTGGTTCCATTGCAGTTACGATATATTTATAAACAATAATAAAAATTAATAAAGAAAGAGAAGAAAAAAGACAGTAAGACACAGACCTGTAACAAGTCTCCTACATTGACGCAGAAAGCTGAAGGGTCAGGGGAGACAGGGACCCACATGCCATCTGAGTTAGCCACCTGGAGTCCTTCAGCACCGTTAGATCTAAGAAGTGTTAAGATCTGAGGGTCGGTGTGTTCTCCGAAGCCAACTCTGGTCACTGACGCAGATTTATCACAAACATTGGCTCCACTGGATAACTCATCGGACGGTGGATAATGATTCACTCTCAAAACGGAGTCACTATCGACGGTACTGATTAACCTACTGAAGGTATGAGGTGGGACCCGAAGTCCCTCAGCCGTCAGATCTAAAATCTCACGAGCCAACTGCTTAACTGCTTCTATGTAACAATTCACTGCCGACCTGTCAAACATATACGTCACACATCACCACTCCATTCTTTCTTCTTTTTTTGTTAATTATGGAGATTTTACTACGTTACCTTTGTATTACCTCTTTCAGAAATAAAATTTGTTTTTCTTTTTGTATATATCACGACTAAATTAACCATTTTTGAGTTAATACCAACAAAAAAAGCTGAAATAAGTACTATATGGTGTATACTTATCTATAAATGCATTTAATATTTATTATTAGTTAAATATTACATCAATAAATTAATTGAATATTACACATTTACAATCTACTCGACACACAATAACCATATTTTAGTCTATTTACCTTTATGGTTTATTTAACAACTCTGTTACTTTTTGTTCGTCAAGAATTGCATTGAAGTAGTATTTGAAAACAAACCTATGATTTTTTTTTGTGTGAAAAACGAACCTATGTAATTGATTATATTATATATTGAACTGTTTGTTTGTTTTTTTGGGTCGAGAGTGGACTGTTTGTTTATAGTATCAATACTACACGTATGAGATAATTCTCTCTTTTTATAAGTTATATATTATCAATATGTGCATAGACTAGTACTGTTTCTTTTTGGTTTTCATAGACTAGTACTGTTATAGATATGCATCAAGCAATTTTTTTTAAATAAGCTTAAACATGCATTTTGCTTACGACCTACTTAATCCACATCTTCTGCATACATTATATTAATGTAAACTAAACATGTGCATTTTTTTGTGTATTTATCACGAAATTTTTTTTAACAAAATTGATAACTCAGGTTGTTCAAACTCGAGTAGAATACTACTTCTGTTCCAAATCCAGCTACACCTGAAGTAAGCCAAGTAATAATCCTCGAAATATCACACACGGTTTGATTTACTTTCGAATGAGGCTCGAATTCAGATACAAGACTATCCTAAGTTTTTTCGTTCTACTACTCGATCACGTTCATGCAGACATTAAAGTTTCTTCTTAACTATATATATACATATATAAAGTTTTGAACGTACCAAGCTTGATATACATGCAGTTATATATAATCATAACATTTTATTTCGTTAATTCAAGCAAAACTATATATATATTATACGTAGCGAAGATTTAAAAATGAGTACCTGAAGGAGAGCTGAGAGCGAAATGCAGGGTCATTAGTATGAAAGAGCAAATATTCAACTTCACCAACGTCACCATTTAAACCAATGTCTCTAAATCCATACCGGAAAGGCTGGTTAACAGGTCGAACCGATTTCTTCTCATGAACCGGTTTAGCAAAGAAGTCAATAGACTCTTGGTCCATTGTAGAGATGGTGGCTTGATCAACTCCATGGTTAACCACTTTGAAGAAGCCGAGAGTCTCACAGGCTTTGACTATCTGAAACGAAACTCGTGATCTCTCTTGAGACATGTCTATTATTGGTATATCTTGATCTACGGACACGATTTTCTGGGACTCTTTCACCATTTTTTAGAGAGAAGATTGTATGAGAGATGATGATAAGGAAGAGTTTGTGTTTATATGTGTGTGGATATATATTTATATACACACAAAGAGAGAAAAGCTTTGGCTAATCAAAATTGGTTGTCACTTGTCACGTGCATGTATTAGGCGTCAATGACTAATTACTATTTTTGGTGGAATCATAATGCTTTGTTACGTACGACTTAATTTTTAATAAATCAATTTTCCTTTTGATAAAAAACATTAGAAATTACCAAACAGAAGTTTACTTGCATGTATAGGTCCATTTATGTACAAATAATATAAGACAACATAAATACTTCTAAAGAGATGTCGTGTCTATACATATATAGGGAAAATGTAAAGAATAAATCATAATTTTTTTCAAATAGTCGACAAAACCACTAAATTTTGTTCAAACTTCTTAAACTTTTAAGATTTAAAATTTCGCTATACATCAAATTTTATCGATCCAATTATAAAAATGATGTTAACAAAAAAAACTAATTTTATTATTTTTATTGTTAATACATAACTCAAATTCATTTTTTGGATTTTTACTTTCAAATTAACTCTGTTAATCAATAAATTATATAAATTTTTTATCCAAAGTAAAATATTAGTTAAAATATAAAAGACTTATAGTAATCGTTGAGTTATAAATTAGGTTTTGTTTATCTATTGACAAAATTTTAACTGAATAAATATGTTTATTGAATCACTAAACAACAAGGTAAATTTTACTTATTTTAACCAAAAATTTAGAAAATAATAAAATTTGGAACAAGTCAACCTCCATGTTGAGTTGTTGGATAAAATGCAGTCAGAAAAAAGGGTCAAAAATAGGAAACCAAAGGCTGCAAAGGGTAAGGTGGGGTCTCGGACTACGACACCGTTGAGGGGTATGAGTACGAGGAAACTGGCATTGATGTCACCTAGGAAGACATCGAAGACACTAACGCCCAAGGAGGATAAAGCCAAGGAGCAAAATAAAGGCTCAGATTAGGTAATAAAATTACAATAAGTTTTTTGAGAGATATTAGGAAATCTTGTTAGACCAGATTTTTTATTTTTTTCAGAAACAAAGAATAAAGTTTCTTTTTTAGAAAAAATACAAGTGCATTTGGGTTTTACTCATTTGATTACTGTGGAACCATTTGGGCTGTAGTGGAGGCCTGACATTATTTTATAATGATAATTATAATGTCACAATTCATTATAAGGATAAAAATTTAATAGATATATCTTTAGATCTTTTAGGTCAAAGATCGTTTGTTACTTTTATATATGGGGAACCAATAAAGGTTAAACGATCATATGTCTGGGAACGGATAACTAGGATGCATATCTCCACATCAGGCCCATGGATTATTAGTGGAGATTTCAACGAGATAACCGAAAACCATGAAAACAAGGTGGTGTGTCAAGAAACACATCTTCGTTCCTGAGTTTTAATCAGATGCTTAATGATTGTGATTTGTTAGAATTTCCAAAGAAAGGAAATATATGGTCGCGGCGAGGTGTCCGCAATACCGAGATAGTACGCTGTATTTTAGATAAGGCTTACGGTAACAGGGAGTGCTATGAAATGTTTCCCAAAATAGAGACTCATTATTTGGCTATGATAGGTTCGAATCATAGGCCTATATTAGTACAGGCCGAGGATCAGAAATCTGTGGGTCTAGGAAAGTGCTTTTATTTTGATAAGAGGGTGGTTGGGGAAAACTGGGTTCAAGGAGACAGTGGAACGTAGCTGGACTAGATCCGGACAAGGACGTGGCCATGTTATTAGTACCATCGTTGACTAAGAAAATTAGATGCTGTGTCTGAGGGAGATATTTCATTGGCGTTGTCAGAATATACCCTCAGGGCGACAAGAAATAATACAGTGGAAAAGGGTGGTTGAGGAACTGAATAGTTGTCCTGCTATAGATATTGTGGCTTTGCGAGAGGCATGTGATAAGTTGAAAGCGACATATATTGAGGAGGAATTTTACTCGAAATAGAAGAGTCGGAACAATTGGTTAAGAGAAGATGATAATAATACCAAATTTTTCCATGCAATTGTTAGGCAGAAGAGAGCACGCAATCGGATAAATGGCTTACTAGATAGACGAGGAAACTGAGTTGAAAAAGACTTTGATATTTTTACATGAGGCGTCAAAATATTGTACAGATTTGTTCACAAGTAATGGTGTTGACGAGGTTGATATAGTAGATATACATAGTAGGGTTACAGATTTGAATAACTAGGTCCTAATTAAACCGGCTATTGAGGATGAAGTTAAAATAGTGCTTTTCCAAATGGATCCGAATAAGGCTTCGGGGCCGGATGGGATGACAGCTCTGTTTTTCAGCATTCCTGGGAAATAGTAAAGGGAAATTTGTTGGGTTTGGTGAGTAATTTTCTACGAGAAGGGGTATTGATAAAAGCCTCAATAAGACGAATATATGTTTAATCCCAAAGGTTCAACGAGCAACACGGATGGCAGAATTTTAGCCAATTAGCTTATGTAATGTTGGGTATAAGTTAATTGCGAAGGAATTGTGTTTGAGGTTAAAAAAATTACTACCTAACATTGTGTCGGAAACACAGTCAGCTTTTGTAGCCGGACGGTTGATTTCAGACAATATTTTGATTGCTCGGGAAATGGTACATGCGCTAGGCACAAATAGTTTGGTTAGTGGAAATTTTATGCCCATAAAAACTGATATGAGCAAGGCGTATGATAGAGTGGAGTGAAACTTTCTATCGGCGCTAATGACTAAATTGGGGTTTTGTGCCCAATGGATAGAATGTTTTATGTGGTGTATTAACGAGTGTTGAGTATTCGGTAATACTTAATGGTACACCTGGTGGCCACATTACCCCTCACTGAGGTTTAAGACAGGGGGATCCCTTATCTCCATATCTATTTATACTTTGCACTGAAGTTCTAATAGCCAAAATAAAAAAGCAGAACAGAATCGGAGTATCACGGGTATTAAAATTGGCCATAATTGCCCCGCAATTTCTCATTTCCTTTTCGTAGATGATACTTTGTTTTTTTTGTCGAGCTACTCCAGAAGAAGCAGTGAATATTCGACAGTTTTTGTGGGGATTATGAGTTAATGTCGGGGTCAAAGAATAAATTTTGACAAGTCTTCTATACTATTTGGTAAGAAGGTTGGGGTGGGGATCAAAGTACAAATCCAACAAATTATGGCTATTCCAAATCTAGGAGAAATGGAGTTGTATTTAGGCCTACCGGAAAATATGGGTGGTTCAAAAGCAAAAGTGTTTGCTTTTGTCGTGGAAAAGTTGAAAGCACGGGTTGCTACATGGTCCAGTAAATTGTTATCAAAGGCTGGTAAGGAAATATTAATTAAATATATCCTTACGGCTATACCAACATATATTATAAGTTGTTATAGACTCCGAAGTCCGTGTTACAGAGTATTTAGTCGGGTAATAGCCCACTTTGGTGGGTAAATTTGGGCTCTAATGGTGGTATTCACTGGAAAAAGTGGGAGGTGTTATGTAAACTCAAGATAAAAGGGGGCTTGGGTTTTCAAATAATAGAGGATTTTAATTCGGCACTCTTGGCAAAACAGATATGGCGACTTCTGGTTTTTCCCAGATTCACTTTTGGCAAGGGTGTTAAAAGGGAAATACTATAATGATGTATGTCTAATGGAGGGCCCCACTAAGGTATATGGCATCGTATGGTTGGCGTAGTATTATTTCAGCTCGTCCCTTGGTTCTAAAAGGTCTAATTAGGAAAATAGGGGACGGTAAACAAATTAAAGTCTGGAAAGACTCATGGATCCCGGATCTCCAGCCAAGGTCCACTCGATGGTTGGATCTCTATAAATTCCCAGAAATGACGATTGATCAATTTATTGATCGTCGAAGCCGGTCAGTGGAAAGAGATTTTAGTCCGCCAATATTTTGATCCCCGGGATGTTCGGCTCATATTGGCAATACGCCCGCCAACAAATCCACGACGGGACTATTGGGGTTGGCACTATACTACATCAGGACGATACACTATTAAATCGGGATATCGGTTGGCTAGAAATGAGTCGGAGGGAGACAAGCGACTAACTGGGCCCTCTTTTGATATGTTATATACACGGTGTTGGCAATTAGAGTGCATGCCTAAGATTAAACACTTTATTTGGTAAATGTCGTCTGGATATATGGCAGTTTATCAAAAACTAGTTAAACGTGGGTTGGGACACGATGCACGGTGTCAGCGATGTGGAGCGGAGAGTGAGACAATTAATCATAAACTATTTGTTTACCCACCGGCAATTCATGTTTGGGCTTTATCGGTTATCCCATCTAATCCGGGGTTGTTTCTGGGTCAGTCAGTATGGTATAATCTAAACTATTTGTTTAGTGGAATCCCAGGTCAGGGGGATTCCGACATATTTCCCTGGATAATTTGGTATATTTGGAAAGCTCGAGCCTTTGCTTCTAGTATTTAGTATTTGTGATCCAATTTTATAGTTTCTTTCCCAAATATTACATTCCTTATTCCTTAGTTTGATTTAATAAATAATAGACTTATAACCTATATATAATATAACATATATATAATACCGACCGGTAATTGTATGATATAGTTTTCATAATTTACAACAATATACTTGAATGATTTAAACCTTAAAAAAGTAAGCAATGGCGGTTATAATGTATGACGAGTTTTTTTTTTGTCAACGACAGATTAATTGGGCCACAACTGGCCGACCCAATAACCAAATTCCTACAAAATGTAAACAGGGGGACTTGATCCCTGGTTATGCAAATGAGCTATCTTAAGTGGATTTACCGCCGGTCACTAAATTAATAACCATTTGCATTGACAAATTTATTCGATTAGAATTGAAACTATAAGATAATTGATAATTATTTTAATAAAGCAGAAAGTCAAATCTGAAATATATAAAAATGATATGAGTTTGAATTTGGTCGGATCAAGTTCATGGAACCAGTGGTACATTCTTGTATATTGGAATATGGATAAAAATTCCAAAATTTATTGACCACCAACTATCTCATTAATATTTATACATTGGCTCAGCTTTTGTAGCCAGACTTTTAGAGATAGCTTCATTGACTCGTATTATATTGATTTCAATGTGTAGTCCACTTGTTAAACTTCATATATATGTCGTGGAATTTAACAATTAATATATTTCAAAAATAGTTAGTTTTCTTTTTGTTAATTATATATTATAGGCGTAAATGGTTCTAGTGGCTGGCAGTAAGTTTACTTCAGCCAGTTCATTAATTTGATATTAATTTTTTTATTAATTTATATAACATGATTTCATTTTTGTCTGGTTAAATAATAACAATTTAATTCCTAACAAAAATCGAGCTCAAAAATAATAAGTTTACGGCTTCTCCCAAACCAACATCTACCATCAAAATAACACCACTTAGTTTATTTAAGCAATATTTCTAGTTTAAAATAGTTAAAGGTGTTGGATTTATATCTTAATACTGCTGAATGTTGATGAACACCATCATTGTTCCTCAAAAAAAAGGAAAGAAAAGAAAAGAAAAAGGAATATCTTTTGAGTGATATTTTATATCCCACTTTAATCAGAATCTAAGATTTCATATATCAACCCTAGGGCTTTACAATGCTCAGGCTCCTTATTTGATGCTTTATTCTCACCAAACTTCATGTTTCCTGAAAAATATACTACTACCAAAAAGAAAGATAAAAATCTAAGGAAAAATCTGAGAGAAAACCAATTGTCGAAAATTTACAATCAAAGAAACAATCTGTAGGTTTTTCCTGTAAAATTTTAATAGATTAACCGAATAAACAATTTATATGTTTAAGAAAAAAATTCGACAGATTAAAATTCATCAAAATATAGTATACAAATTTGTAACATGTATCAGTTCCATCAAGATTATACAATACATACATCATTTGACAAATTTAGTAATCTCATTTCTTAAAAGTTTTGATGGATAATTTACCGTCAAGAACTAAAAATTTACCGTTAAACAAACAATAAATTGCTTAAATTTCTCCCACAAATTACAAATATTAATTTTAGGTCGAAATATGTGTATGTAATTCTCTACTTTTTATCCACAAGGATTTATGCAAGTTAATAAGAAAAGGAAGATTAATAAGGAATATAAATGTCAATCGGATAATCTTGTGTCTACAAAATCATTGTAGAAAAAAAGCCATATTAGTAAAAAGACTATAAGATAGTTCGGAAAGAACAGAATTGATATGAAACAGTAATTTAGCTTTCTTTATGTTATCATTAAAAGTAAGACTTGTGCAAAGAATCAATTCAATTCTCCGACCTTCTTATCACGATTACATGTGCTGGTTCAAGTTCTACGAATGTGTATTGAATGTGTGGCAGCTTCTAAGTGATAGAACCACCGGGGTCTGTAAGATTCATAGCATATAAATAGAAATAGTCTCTCCTTACCATCATTAATTTGTAGGGCAATAATAGTAAATTATAGGGTTCCCAGAACTATTTCCAATATCAAAGAAAAGGTTGTCCGGAAAAAAAACAAAGTCTTTTAAAATAATAAGTAGTACAATTCTCTGAACGACAGATGGTTTGTGGTGTAGTCAATTTACAAATCTTCACGGTATCAGGAGTCGAGCCCCCTACCTACAGTAATAGAAGTGAGATTTAAAAGTCATTAGATTAGTTGACAAAAAAAATAGTACAACTCTTACACAAATTTCACTGAATTTTTACAGTTATATATAGTATTTTTTGTAAGATAATATATATGTGAATTATTTAATATATTTTGTTATAATTATAGAAATTTGGTGGGATGACGACTTATTAATGTTTTATTTTATAGAATTGATTTGGATTCCTATTTTTTTTTATTCTGGTGGTTTATATATCTAATTAATGACTTAGATATTTAGAAATCGATTCCATTACATATAGAAGATAAAAAGTGGAAGATTTATTGGTGGATTTGGTCAATTCAGTTAGTAAAAATAATTTGATTTGAATTTTGTGAAATGAGAAGTAAAATGGCCAAAAAGAAAAAGAAATACTAATGTGGATGTTTTTATATAGAGAGAACCCTAAAAGTATAATATCAACATAATAATAACCATCTAAGAGCACATCCATTCATTAAAATCCCATATGGGGTTCTTAACATTATTTTAATAATAAAAAAAAAACAAATTTAAGAACTCCTCTACCTAATTGGGTTCCAATGGTGGAGTTCTTAAAATGAAAATGGTCAAACAGAACAAACAGAAATGAAATGAAATGAAAGTGTATCAACATGTTTCATTGTTCTGTTTTAAAACTCAACATACAAG
This sequence comes from Lepidium sativum, assembly GCA_023374145.1. Taxonomy (NCBI): domain Eukaryota; kingdom Viridiplantae; phylum Streptophyta; class Magnoliopsida; order Brassicales; family Brassicaceae; genus Lepidium; species Lepidium sativum. The sequence goes on along the minus strand of JAKUCM010000345.1, from coordinate 56,942 downwards.
TGTATCAACATGTTTTAAAACTCAACATACAAACAGAACAAACATGACAAACATATATACACATACATACAAGTCATACAAGTCATCATCAACTTCTTTCTCTGCTATGTACGAATCATCATCAACTTCTTTCTCTGCCACACTTACTACACATATATACACATACATACAAGTCAATGCAAAACAAATCAAGTGAATGTAAAGGGAACTTACCTGAGCAGTGGTTTAGTAGCATCTTCATGTTCCCTCATCCGTCCTTCTGATGCTGCAAAGGGAAAAAACACAGAGTACATTCAATTGATTATTAGTGAAACACGAATGTTGAGATTTATAAATGGAGTTCTAGTTTCACATCAAAACCACTTCCCCCGAACTGGGATCTGCCCCTGCACAAAAGAAAGAAAGTTGTAAGTCATATATGATCACTGAGATTAAAATATATGTGATGTCCATATATGATCGATAAACTGACCTTTTGTGACCAGGAGGTCGAACCAGATTCTCTTCACAGCCTACAGAAGTTGAAGATTGTGTTGACCCCTCTTCAGTTCTCCTTCTCTTAGGAGTTTCACTTCCTTCTCTTCGGCACCATTTCTGATCATGCTGAAGTTCAAGCCAAGCATGTTCAAGAGTGAACTTCTGCTTATGATCATTGAAGTAAATTTGATGAGCCACCTTCATGACATCATTATCATTCTGCCCGCTAGCTTTTCGAGATGATGCTGCCTCAAAACACCCTACAAATTTGCAGACAGAATCATTTATCTTCGACCATCTTTGCTTGCAGTGAGTAGGTTATCTCTTTTGCAGACCAACAAGCCTAGGACTTGCAGCAAAGTAAGTTGCAATCCTTTTCCAGAATGCTTCGACTTTCTGTTCATTTCCGACAATTGGATTTTTGTTGGTATTGAGCCGATAATTCCAAAAAAGACAAATTTTTTGAGGCCAACTTATTATTAAATCCAAAACATAATTTAAAACTTCTTTTTTTGTCCAAGTTACTTCTCTTTTTGTCGAATGATTGAATTGGACTTTCGGTCAGAAGTGAACCTTTTGAGATTTTGAGAAGAGTTGTGAAAGATGTTCCACTAGAAATATTCTTGTTATTGCTTCAACTCATATTTCCAGCGTCCATTGTCTAATGGATAGGACATAGGTCTTCTAAACCTTTGGTATAGGTTCGGAGCTCTTATTTAGATCAGAGGACGCTCATCCCAGGCAGGCAGCAGGGGATTGAAAATATTGTAAGAAATGAAATGTCACAATATTTTTTTTGCACTAATCAACACAATGTCTTCTGTTGGAGTCCATTTCCTTCTAGATCTCTCATCATCAACCTCTGTATGAGATTCAGTAGTTGCTTCAGACCATGTACTACTACAAACATAAGGTTGTGATTCACCAAGTTGAATACTTGGTGAATCACAGTCACACGGGTTGGGTTCAGGGTTTTGAGGTTCTTGTTGACTACTCAATAGAGCCATGAAGCCAGATGACTGAAAATATGGATTCGTTGAATCCATATTAAGGTGATTAACAGAGAACACGATCAAAGAAGAAAACAGAGTAGAAGAAGACAGAATTGAAGAAGACAGAATTGAAGATGACAGAGGAGAGAAGACAGACACTTAAATAGAAGACCATTGCTACTTAAGTTCAATGTATTTAAGTGTGGACAATAAATTACAACCTAATCACTATCTACTACAGATTCAAGACCATTAACTAACCTAAAACCAACACATAAACATTGCATTAACTAACCATTGCATTAACAACAACTATCTACAAACCATTGCAGTAACTAACCGTTTTAATGACCACTATCATACACAGAAACAACACGGATCAACAACACATATCATACACTTGCATACACATATCATACAATGGTGTGAAGATCATAAACCATCAACACATATCATACACATGTCACTTAGCACTAACACATATCATAAACCATCAACACACATCATAAACCATCTTTGAAGACAGACAATGATGTGAAGATTTATACTTTAATAAACAAGCATCAAAGAAAAGAGAAACTAGATAACTCACCTGCTTCTCTGCTTCTCCTTCACGCAGCTTTGAAGACAGACACTGAGTTGAAGTCTTTCTCTGACCTGCTTCTCTGCTTCTCCTTCAAGCATCTATTACTCCAACCTGCAGCCAACACACGCCACTTGTGAGGTGAACACAGAAATGATAAGTGCATAACACAAATGACACTAAGATGAAAAGCAGAGACATACCCAATAAGACGCAGGCAAAGAAGGCAGGATCAGGTGGATTACCTTGCTTAAGCTCAGAATCATAAACATACTCCAGAATCGTGGTAGATATCACATGCAAAACATCAAATTCTAGATTAGATTACAACATGCAAAGACCCCAAAATTCGAATCGAAAAAGTCCTCAACAGAAAACGCCCTAAATCAGAAACCCTAAATCGGAAACCTTTAATCGGAAAAATCCAATACTGCAAACCCTAATCTACGATAAGAACATGTTATATATAAGGGATTGATCGGAAAATACCTTTTGGTACGGAATCAAAGGCGCATGCATCGACTTTGCTATACCGACCTTCCGATTTCTTTGAGAAGATCCGATGGTGATACACTCTCGACTGTTGGAGGTGCCCTTGGAAGCTCCGATGCTGTTACGCGACCTCCGAGAAGAAGATCTGGCCCCTCTCACCGGCGATTGCAAATCACCTACGAATCGCCTTCGGGAGAGGAGAAGACAGCAAGAGAAAAAAATTTTCGCAAATGGCAGAATGTTCGCGAAACCCCGTTCTCATTTTTTTTTGGCCGCACGCTTCAATCACTAGCCGACACGTATGAGTCTCTTTAAATTTCCAGCGTTTCTATTTTTAGAGCCGGTTCTTCACTGTACCAACCCAAACCCAATTAATTTAATGTTAAAATTTTTTAAAAACCCTCTTTAATTTGTTAAGAACTGGCCGATTGAGCTGGTCTAAAATTCCATAGAAAAGGAGAATGCTTAAAAACAAAGAATGAAACTTGAGAGTCAAAATCTGCAGGAGTGGTCAAGAGATTACAATAACATTCACTTTACCTATAATACAAAAATCAGAAGAACATATTACACGTGGCAGTTGCACATGGAGTTGCTATAATTTCTTTACACTAGAAATGAGATTTTGACCAGTCAAAGAAACTGAATAACTCAGTGTATCATAAATTCATAATGGATAAAAAGAAGTTGCACATAAGAAGATAAACAACAGTTATTACTGAATTGAAAATTCTATTTATAAAAAAAAACGATATTTACATAATGTTTTACGACAACTATAAAGAAGACAGTTGAAAATAAGGTTGTCGTTTGAGAATTTGAACATGTTTTATTAGTTTTGAGTGTGAAGTGGGCCAACATATTAAAACCATTACATAGTAAGATATGATTCCTTAATATTGCAATTTTATTTTTGCTTATAATTTTGTCTAAGAAAACATGTGCTTATGGTCATCTGAAGAACCTGGCCAAAGAAAAGGATTGCACATCTATTTAATTTCACCAATACACCAGACAAGAATTGTAAGTCGCAAACATGCGAATGAAAAAAGTAAATTGTTAGTGGTAAGAATTTGTCTTTCTTTTACCTAAATCTATGCCTAGATCATATTTTCTAAAAATTAATTTTAATCTACTAACTGTAATAAAATAAGAATCAAATCTTTGATGTCAGATTCACTAAATTATTATGTCCATTACACCGAAAATAACTCAATAATTTTGTTTTGGTTTTAAGTTTTATGATCGATTTTTTCCTGTTGAAATGTTAATTTATAAATGACTCGAATTTACTTGAATTTGTTTAGTTGGTCAAAAACTTATCCTAATTATTATTTTTAGGAATCTTCTAAACGATATTAACATATGGTTTGTCTTTATATAATATTATTAATGGCCAGTCCCAAACTTAGAAGAAAGATAATCAAATGTTTCAACTTCTATTTACAAAAGCAAGAAATGACTCGGACTTTAGAGGAAGTAATATGAAATGGGTAAATGATGTGTTCATATATTAGCGATTTTAACCCTTTAGTTTAGATTGTTTTCTTGTAATTTTAATGAGGTTGAAACAAAGTTTGAAGCAAATAAATCGGCTAAATTCTATGTGACTAGGAGATGAATAAGTGGAAGAGACGAGCAAACTTCATTAAGCTCTTAATGGCAATCAAATTTGATGTTGTCTTTTTATGAGCCATGAAACCTTAAGTTTTATTATCCTTTATTTGGTAACCTTATCCTTTATATGGTTATAGTGAGTTCGAAACATAATTTATATATGTTTTATCCCAAAAAAACTAATGTATGCCTTTTATGAATTGGGCTACAATAATATACATAAAAACTGTAGATAGGCCCAAAAACAGCCCTTTTTGTTAAAAGTGGAGACCACTTGACCCAGCCCAAGTCCATTTGGAACTCAAAAAATGATTATTCGAATGGTAAATTAGAAGAAGAAAAAAAAGATTGCTTCATTGTGCCAAAAGGAGAGAGAGAACGGATTCAGAGATATTAACGGCCAATATAATTATAATTAAACACGCAAAGAAACCCAATTTTGCTAAATTTCCTTGGCATCAGAAAAAGATTGCCTCATTGTTCCAAAAAAACAGGGAAAAATTATCTAAATCTACCTAAATTTTGTAAGTTTTAGATTGGTTTTATTCATACGTTTTTATTTTTATTTTAACAGTTATTCTCACAAGACTAGCTAATTACTTTAATATTGGAGGTTTAATTTTACAGAAAAACTGTTTTTCTTTTATAACGGATTTTCGAGTAAAATAGATTTCGTCGAACCAACTATTAACAAAATTTTATTTTTTATTTTTATATCTGACTTATAAGACATATTACAATATAACCTCTCTATTAATTGATTGCCAAAAAGAGAATCTCTATAAATTACTGCTGATAAATTCATATATATTTTATTTAGTTGATCTCTTAATAATTAATAACTCTGTAAATCAATTATAAAAAAAAATCTAGCATTATTAATTTATAGCAAAATCGGTGACATGACTCATAACTTATCTTTTATTGTTCTATCTAACACCATCTCCAATGGTAAAAGACCATATGAATATCTTAAAATACTTTTTAAATGATATTTTAATCTATTTATTTTAATAATTAAATTTTGTTAAAAAAGAAAGAAAATGTGACCACTCATAAGAGTCCATGTGGCACATGGTTCTAAGAGAGTTTCTACCAACTCTTAAACAAGAACCTCTTCTAACTTCTCTCTTCTCTTTTTCAATTTTTTTCATTTTTTTATTAACAAGAACCCTTCTTAAGAGCCTCCATTGGAGGCGCTCTAACCTATATGAAATGAACTCAAAGATAACACAAAATATTTTTTTTGTTCCTTTCTCCATATTCTTATTTCCAACAATTTTTTTTTCAACGACAACATATAATAGAATTAAGAACTGAAACAAAGAGCTGACAGCTCTAAACCTTAAATATTTGAACTAGACGAGCTATCGCATCTATTTTGTGATTCAGAGCTATTATTTCCAGCAATTTAGAAAACATATATCAATTTAAAAACCGCATGATTTTTTTAATATTGATAATTTTCTCATTTTTATCTCTATTAAATACTAGATACTAAAAACAGAGAATATTCAAACCTAACACTCTTATCAAATAAACCGAAAAAAAAGGAAGACAATAAGACATTTCTCAAAATCCAAAGATGTGTCCTTAAGAATAGTAATTGAATATGTCAAAAATCCATGTGGAACTCATCTAGCAGTCAAAAAGACACATGGCACTCTTCACGAAATCTTCTCCGACGTAAATAAACCGGCAAAAAAGGAGACTTCTTTTGTATTTTCACTATCTCTTAAACCCTATAAATTAATCACTTTCAAACTCAAAACCAAATCACATCTTAAAACCTCACAAACAATAAATCCAATATCTCCTTTTTGTTTTCAAGTAATGACAATGACTAAAGAGAGAAGAAGCTTGTTGGTTTCAATGGTGATGTTGTTGTTTTTCTTCAACCTTCATTATTTTCAAGTTATGAGTTGTTCAGAACAGCCACCGTCGAAGAATTGTACAGATCAGGACAGGAAGTTACTGGAGTTTCCATTGAATTTGGAATATCTTGAAGCTGAGTTTTTCTTATTTGGAGCATTAGGGTTTGGTCTTGATAGAGTTGATCCAAATCTAACAATGGGAGGACCAAGTCCTCGTGGAGCTCAAAAAGCTAATCTTGATCCTTTGACAAGAGATATTATTCTGCAATTTGCTTGGCAAGAGGTTGGCCACTTGAGGTAAAATCTTTCTTTCAGCAATTGGATTTACGACTGATAAAATCTGATTTATATCTCAAATATTCTCCAAAAATTCTAAACAATATCATATAGAAGTTATACAATTCTGTAGAATCGAATTCTAGTTAGAAAAACAGAAAATATAGCTTTAACCATTTAATGAAATATATTTCCTTACAATTTACTTTTGTAATTATTATTTCTATAAAGTCAAGACTAATTAGTATAATTTTATATAAAATGCATACTTGTGAATTCGTGATAATTATTTTATTAATTAGGGAATTTGTTTCTTTTTTTCCTTTTTAATCGATGGCTAGAAAGAAGTAGTTCCTTAATTTGATTAAACGTATAAATGATTCATTGACATGAATTTTTTGGAATTATGAATGACAGGGCAATAAAGAAAACAGTGAAAGGATTTCCAAGGCCACAACTTGATTTGAGTAAAAGAGCATTTGCGAATGTGATAGATAAAGCATTTGGAATCAAATTTGTGCCACCATTCAATCCATATGCCAATTCTTACAATTATCTCATTGCTTCATATTTGGTCCCTTACGTTGGTCTCACTGGGTACGTTGGTGCTAACCCTAAGCTTCAATGTCCAGACTCAAGAAAGGTAACAAATAAAACAAATTTTTTTTATTATCAATAGCATATTATATTGTATCACAATTGGCCGGTCCAATAGTCAAATTCTTACCTAATGTAAGCAGGAAGACTCGATCCCGGATTATGCAAATGCGCTGCCTTAAGTGGACTTACCGTCTGCCACTAGGATAGATGCCATTTACATAAAACAAAATATCTATTAGTTCTATTAATATCATCTTATAACCATAAATAAAGGTCTTATCTGTATATTTAAAAATGTTACATAGAAAAAAGGTGTAGTTACATTACATCAACATGTTTGGTAATTTTTTATTATTTTAAGGTAAAAAATTCATAAATAACACATATTTTTAGCGAGTTAGGTCTAAAATTTATCTGATTTCATAAAAATTTGAAATTATTTTTATTTTATTTTAAATAAAAAGAGAGAAGTGTCTGGTTAAATGAGACTTTTGTAGCATTTAAATTTTCAGAATGTTTGCTTTATACATACATAATGCTAAAGGCAAACGTTTTTCAGTTAGTAGCAGGACTTCTTGGTGTCGAATCGGGTCAGGACGCAGTGATAAGAACAATGTTATATGCTCGAGCTTCACACATAGTCTATCCTTATGGTATCACGGTCGCGGCCTTCACCGATAAGATCTCGGATTTAAGGAACGGATTAGGTAAAGCAGGAGTGAAAGATGAAGGATTGGTCGTGCCTAAATCAATGGGAGCAGAGGGACAAATCGTTGGGAATGTATTAGTTGGCAATGAGCTATCACTTTCGTTTGATAGAACACCTGAAGAGATTCTAAGGATTGTGTATGGAAGTGGAAATGAGAGTGTTCCTGGTGGATTCTATCCTAAAGGAGCTGATGGAGAAATTGCTAAGTCTTATTTGGGACCTGTTGCTACTGAAGCTTAGTTTTAGTTGGAGTTTGATTTCTCTTTATAGTTCTTAGGTTTTTTGGTTATATAGGAGATTGAAAAGAATAATATCGTTTTTACATAATAAGATGTTGTGAAAGTGAAACTTTTAGTATTATCTATGAAAAGTTCGCAATGTATAAAAACTATATTAAATTAAATTAAAAAATCAAAAAACAGAAAAAATGAAGAAAGAGTTATTGTTTAAATCACTTTAGATACATTTCTTAAACTTTTATTATCATCTATCCATTTTTTTTGTCAACTAACCTAATGGCTTTTAAATCTCACTCCTATTCTTGCAGGTAGGAGTTCGATTCCTGGTGCCTTGAGGATTTGTAAAGTGACTACACCACTGGACCACCTGTCATCGGCATCTATCAATTTATTTAAAAAAATTAAAGTTAAAATATAACCAAAAATATTATTATTTTATTTTTAAAATTGGAAGTGGTCTAGATCATGCAACACATATTGTACGGATCAGGACAGAGATCATTGGTGTTTCAGTTGAATTTGAAGTATCTTGAAAATTAGGTTTTGAACGGAGCAGACCATACTACTACTAGTCTTGATAGAGTCGTACCAATTCTAACAATGGGAGGACCAAGTTCTATTGGAATTCATAATGAAATATTATCTATTTTACATAGACCTAACACAATATTGTATCAAAAATTAACATGTTTTTGTGTATTAATATTTGTTAATTTAAAATAATTCAAATCATATGATGTGTAAGAGAAATCTATGTTCAAGAAAAAGCTTTGATTAAGTTTTTCTGTTTGTTGAAAGACTGCTGCAAATAAAATAGAGGCATTGAATGAAACTAAATTAAATTAATTAAAAATGAAAATAAAAATCTGATGTAGTTATAGATAAAATATAAGTCATATAATACATTGTACATCGCATATATATATGGTTATATATTAAATTAAGAATTTTTAGTATTTTTTTCTAATTCTCCTATTCTTATATCCAAAAATGCTAAACTATTTCTACAAAATTGGAAATCTTGAAAAGGTAGCATATTTTTATGCTAACAAACAAGATTTGAATATTGACTCTCATTGATTATAAATTGCTAATAAGTGATAGTAATCCTCTTATAGCAAATAAAAACCGGTAACATATCCACTTATTGAGAATATATAACTAGGCACAAGAGGAAAAGTATATGGCACTTGACTCAAAAGTCCTAACTAAATCATATAAATAAACCACCTTCAAATTCAAAAATCATATATAAAAAATTAAAAGAAAAACCATAACAATTTTACAAATGGCAGTCACCAAAGTGAAAAGAAATTTGTTGGTTTTAGTGGTGACATTGATTCTTCAATGTTCACCATCTTCAAGAAGTTATGAGTTCTCCAAATCATCATCATCATTCAACAAAATGTACTGATCAGGACAAAAAGTTATTGGAGTTTCCACTAAATTTGGAGTATCCTGAAGCTGAGTTCTTCTTGTTCGGTGCATTAGGGTTTGGTCGTGATAAAGTCGCACCAAATTTAACAATGGGTAGACCAAGTCCTATTGGAGCTCGTAAAGCTTACTTGATCGTTTGACCAAAGATGTTATTTTGCAGTTTGCTTGGCAAGAAGTTGGCCATTTGAGCTAAAAGGTTTTTTTCTTCTCGTATATAGTTTAGAGTGTGATAATTTTATCTTATTAATTGTTTCTTATCAACAATTGGATTGATAAAAATTCGATTCATAACCCAAACTGTAGACGCTATTACGACATGTTATGCGTCTAAAGACGAATTCTAGTGAGAACAACTGTTGAGGTGGAAGCTAAACATTTGTCTAAACTCATTTCTCTATTTTTCTAGGAGTTTAGAGTTCTAATAAGAGATCGGTTTGGTATACCAGAAAATATAGCCTCCAAGGTGACCACTTAGGGAGTAAAATGTCTTATATGTATATTGTATTTGACATAATCTTCAAAATAAATGACAGGGCAATAAAGAAAAGGGTAAAAGGATTTGCAAGACCACAACTTGATTTGAGTAGAAAAGCATTTGCAAAAGTGATGAATAAAGCATTTGGAAAGAAATTTGTCCCACCATTCAATCCTTATGCTAATTCTTACAATTACCTCATTGCTTCATATTTGGTCCCTTATGTTGATTTCACCGGCTACGTTGGTGCTAATCCTAAGCTCAAATGTCCAGCCTCAAGGAAGGTAACAATTCTAAAAATATTCTGTAATTCAACTAAATATAATCTCATCTGAATTATGTGTACAAAATGCTTACTACAAACGTTTTTTCAGTTAGTAGCAGGACTTCTTGGAGTAGAATCAGGTCAGGACGCAGTAGTAAGAGCAATGTTATATGCTAAGGCTTCACACATAATTCATCTTTATGGTATCACGATTCGGGCTTCACGAATAAAATCTCAGATTTAAGGAACAAACTGGGAAAAGCAGGAGCGAAAGATGAAGGATTGGTCGTGCCTAAAGCTATGGGAGCAGAAGGAAAAGTGATTGGGAATGTATTGGCCGGTGATAAGTCATCTCTTGCTTATGATAGAACACCTGAAGAGATTCTAAGGATTGTGTATGGAAGTGGAAATGAGAGTGTTCCTGGTGGATTTTATCCTAAAGGAGCTAATGGAGATATTGCTAAGTCTTATTACCATTGAGAATAAGGTTTAGTTTTATTTGGAGTTGTATGAGAAATTTAAAATATTCTGGACTTATTCATGTAATAAATGTTGTGAGAATGAAATTTACACAACACATACAAATTATGCTACAAGTAGCACAAACTCAGAGCAAAACAGAAGGAAAGAAATATGAATCAATCTTGGCATCGAACCAAAATACCAAACCGAAAACATGTATTGAGTTTTTGGTAAAAAAACAATTCAGTTATAATATTTATATTTTTTTTTATTTTTAACTGAAGACCAAACAAAACTAAACAAGCAATCACGTAATTTCAGATATTTGTATAACCATTCAGAATCAAATTAATATAATTTCAAGTTCTATATATCCATAACCAGAAAACTGAAACCAAACCTTTGAGGTTTAGTCGAAATTTCGAGGCTAGTAAGAATTGAGAAAACAGAGGAGATACAAAAACGTAAAAGAGAATGAATTAGACGCTAAGTAAATCGTTGGAGAAACATTCATTGGTTATTGACTCACTTACAAAAAAGTGAAAAAGAAACAGCAATGCATAAAAAAAGAAAGAAAAGCCCTACTTAAAACTACCACTTGTTGATCCATAATAAACTTACATGAACCCCAACCAATGATTCAAATCTCACAACTCCCCAAATCCTTTTTAAAGAAAAAACATAATCTCCTCTCTTGGGCTTCTTTTGTTTTCTTTGTCAGTTTCTGAAAAACTACCTCTTTGGAGGTCTCCCATCATCTTCATCACCACTATCCTCTTCATCTTCCTCGGAAGCTCTCTTCCTCTTTGGAGGAGCCTCTGATTTTCCAGCTCCTGACTCATCATTCTCATTCTCATCGTCAATGTCTTCTTCCACACCATTCTCTTCTGGCTCAAAATCACTTGCGTCCTCTTCATCTTCAGCTCGACCAACTGGCCTCACTAAGTACTCTGTTCCAAGATCCTCCTGCAACAATTCCATAAAACCAAACATGAAATCTTCTCAGTTTCCATGCTTAACCAAGTTTGGTAATCAAACAACAATATCAAAAGAGACTATGGTAGTCCTTTATATATTACCAGGACATTTTTACAAAAACCCTTTTCAGAGGACCACAGAAGTACAGACTTTTGAAGAACATGAGAACTCAGATTCCAAGCACTTTTTAATCAAATTGGTTCACATATCCTTTCTAATTAATTTTCAGTCAATCAGAGACAGTGTTTGAGTACATAGTTCTACTCTGTTCATAATTAACTCAGACAAACAGAGTGTCAGAAAGTTTTATTCAAAACAGATACTTAAAAACCCTCACTTTATTTTTAATATTTAGGGGAAAAAGTATAAACCCTAATTTGTGGATAAACAGAACAATTTCTAGGAACAGTAAGAAAATTCCAGGAAAGTTTGGAGATTCTGTTTAAAAGTGTCTAGGTTAAACAGATCCAGTCCTTCTTCAGCAAAAATTCATACTTTTACTAACATTAACAGTTAAACTTAAAGCAATTGAGGCATATAAACCCTAGATCTACAATCTCAGCCACTAAACCCTAAAACAAGTGAACAAATTGATGATAAATAGAAACAGAATTGACTAATTCAGAATCATACCTCATCTTCGCCGTCTTCGTCCTCATCATCATCATCATCGTCGTCATCATCATCTCCATCATCATCATCGTCGTCTCCGTTTCCATCTTCATCTCCTTCTTCTTCTTCATCTTCCGCTGATTGTACCGGAGGTCCACCTAATGATTGCAAAACCTGAACCTCATCTTCTTCTTCTCCTTCTTCTTCATCATCATCATCATCATCATCATCTCCTTCACTTCCATCCTCTTCATCTCCATCAACGTCTTCCTCTTCATCTCCATCCTCATCGCTACCTTCTTCTCCACCATCTTTAACTTGTTCATCTTCACTATCATCATCACTAAGAACTTGAATCACAGGCTCGTCTTTAAAATCCTTATCATCTTCAACACCAGTCATCTTTACCGAAATCAAGCTACAGATTTTCCCGAGAAAAAATTCGATTTTCCTGGAGAATTTTTAGAGGAGAAAGAGAGAGAGAACGAAGGGTTAGAAGCTTCGACATCAGCTGAAGCAGTACCGTCTTTGAGATTAGATCTCAGCCGTTGAATCTAAATTTGACGCGGATAGATGACGTGGATTGTAATCGGACGGTTGATATAAGAGAACAATGTGGTTTTTATGAATAAGGGTAAAAAGATGCCGCAAGGGAGACACAACGGCGGGCCAAGGCTGAATAAAATAAAATTAATTAAAGGATCTATCGTAGATTCACACGTGCGCCTTGTGCCAATAATAAATATTGTTATTTTATTTTATTTTATTTATTTTCGTATATCCTAGTTTTCAAAGCTGGTTTATGAGACCCAATAAGGTATTTTAAGGCCCAATTGATCGTCATAAACCTCAATATACCCATTATGCTATTGTTAGGCTTATTTTGAGCCTTAAACTAACAATTTTTTTTTTTTATCAACGGCAAATTATGTTGGGCCACAACTAGCTGGCCCAATACCCAAATTCCTACATGATGTAGGCCGGGGGACTCAATCCCTGGTTGTGCAAATGAGCTGCTTTATGTGGACTTACTGCCTGCCACTAGGCTAAGAACCATTTGCACCTTAAACTTACAATTAAACCTCTACAAATTAATAATATTGAAATTTTGAAAAAAAAATCAAAATATACATATAAATTATAAAATATATTTTGATATTTCATATTTCTATTTAACATATATAAAAAATAAAAATAGAATATCAACATATATTTGTATAAAATATGTAAACATCAAAATAAATGGAAGTTTAAACATCAAAATACGTATATTAATTTACAGAAAGATCTGTGTAAAATATAAATATTCAGAAATATAAAATATGAAATGTTTTTTTAGGACACATATTATTAAAAAAATTTGTTTAAACTTCCATTTAGATGTTTACATATTTTATACAAATATATGTTGAAATTCCATTTTTATTTTTCATATATGTTAAATAGAAATATGAAATATCAACATATATATTAAAATATATACGTATATATTGATATTCTATTTTTCTTTTGATTTCTATTTTTTAATATATGAGTTTCTTATATATATTAATGTTGTTTTGATATGTTTTTCATTCATACATCTTTTCTTAGCACACATCCTAGCAATAACTTCTCATCTTAAAAGTGTTACAAAATCAACCATAATAAATCAAATACGAAAAGAGTTATGTGAGTACAAAAAAAAACATATCACAAATACTCTAAAAAGATCTAAACTTGTGGCTTGAAGAAACTTTTCATTTAAAAATTTGTCAATGTACAATCTCAAATACACTCAAACGATCAGCTGGATTTCTTTCTACAACTCTGGAAACTAGAAATAATATTAAGCGGCTCAACCAACACAATATCCAGAAATGGAAAGAGTTCTTTTTGAGTGGTTTCTCTAATACCAAGACCGAGTGAATATGACGGGAGAACTAATTTTAGAGAATGAAAAAGAAACAATGAAACTTATCTACCCTCAAGATGATGTGGAACACCAATTTTCTCAAGGTTGGCTTGAAAAATTCAAGTTACGACATGGTATCAAATCATTTTGTCGTTTTGGAGAAAGCGGTTCAGTTGATGTGCAAGACATGAAGAAGAAACTAGAAGCTATAAGGGAAAAATAGATAAGTCCATTATGAAAGATGTTTTTAATATGGATGAAACTGGTTTGTTTTACAGATTACAAGTTGATCATTCTCTTGCTACATAACAACTTGAAGGAAAAAACCAAGACAAAGAAAGACTAACAATTGTTATTTGTTGCAATGATGATGAGTCTAAAAAAAATTCGTTATGGATCATTGGAAAATTTGCAAAACCACGTTATTGTAAGAATGTGAACATGAATAGCTTGAATTGTCATTATCATGCTAACAAAAGAGATTGGATGACAGGTATGATGTTTTGAAGAATATGTTTGTGGTCAGATCAGATCATGCATGGTGGAAGAGTTTTGTTAGTGGTAGATAATTGTCCAGCACATGCGCATAATATTGAAAGATTACGTAATGTTGAGTTATTCTTCTTACCACCCAATATGACATCAAAAATTCAACCTTGTGATGCTGGAATATTAAGAGCTTTTAAGATGCACTACGAAAGGAGATTTTACCGTGATATTTTAGAAAAATATGAGTTGGGACAGTCGAATCCAAAGTCGAAGATGATGATGAAGTTTTGGAATCAGTTACATGTCATGAAGCAATCATCGCGTGTAGAACTCTTCAAATTTTTTGGATACAGATCAAAAAAACAAAATCAGAAGTTTTAGAAGTAATAAGGAAAATTAGAGATGAGCTCCAATGAGATTCCAACTTAAATTATCTTAAGAATAATTAGGTATGCCTAATATTTACAGTTATTAATTTATGATATTATTGGAACTATATTTTTACATAGGAGTTTCAAAATAATTATTATCTTCTTAATTTGATCAAATTGTACAGTGGCCCGACTTGGGATTAAAGAATTTTATTAATTTATAGAGGTTAGTAATTTTACTATGAATTACCAAAAAAAGGGAAAATGAATAAAATTTCAAGTCAATTCTAAATATTGGAAATAATATTCAATAAATACGAAATTTCAAAAGAAAAAAAAATATGATAAAAATGAATAGATTGTAGTTGATTTAATTTTTCTTACTCACCACAAAACGATTGGTTATCGATTACTATTATTTAACATGATTGAATGATTATATTAGACAATGCATGTCCCAACATATGAAAATGACCTCTCATATTGAACTTATCTTTCGTCTTTTTGGCCCAAAAACAAATAATAAAGGAGATTAGGATGTACTATAACATTAAGGAAGATATAGTTATCTAAATAGCTTTTAAGTCATATTTTCCTTTAGGTGGTCATATTTTGTCAAACATAATGCTTAAAATAACTCAAATAATTATTCACTTTTTTTGTTACTTTACATTTATCGTATTATCTATAAATGATGTGATCTCTCCACCAATGTAACTCACAAAAACTAAGGCTAAGGACAATTTGCCCATTGATTATTTGAGAACTATGGATGAAGCTTTTCTTAATTTATGGGAGTGATAACACGCAAAGCTCAGTTATTGGATCCACCTGGCGATGTTTAATTAATCTGGTTCGTTGGAAAGTTATAGAACAATTTAATACCTGGCCCAACATTAATTCTTCATCTTTTTTTGTTGGTCTATGAACTAGTTGAGTAGCAAACCGTATAATGTTTGTTTGTTTTTCTTCTGTTAATACTTATTCACAATTGGTAAGTCTATTTATCAAATTTCTATATAATATAGATAAAAAGATTTAATGTGTATTTAATAGATTTATTAGTTGTCATTAAGTTAAAAATCACTTGTAACCCGTATGATATTTATTATAAAAAAACATATAGTAAATACATATATACAAACGTGCATATGTTGAAGTAAGCAAAAAATGTATATATTGTGCATTTCAGTAAAATGTTATTATACCTTGGGGTTAACGTTAGTAGCATGGTATAAATTTATAAATTTATATATATATGGGAAGTTTTATCATAAAAACGTCTATAGACAACCAATAATAATTTTGCAGTGAGAATATTCAATTTTGCCACACAAAAAATGATCAGTGTGAACTTTCAACTATTTTGTTGTAAAGTTCTGAACATTTATTTCTAAGTTCTGATCATTTAGTACGAAGTTGTGATTAAATAGAACATGTAAATTTGTTGTGGTTGTAGGAGAGAACAAAATTTTGGACAAAGCGGCTTTAAGTCTTCAAAAGAATAATACTTTCGTAAGAATGTGCGTTAGATAAGTTACAACTTGTATTAAAATCAAGTAAGAAAACGAATTCTAGCAAGTTATTCCTCATTTTACACAATTGCCTTTTGTATAAAGTTACTTTATAGCTTTTTAAAATTCGACGTTTCAAAGGTTGATGATAATTCTTTTCACAAAATATATAATTTCAATCAAAAGAAATATATAAAATTTTATAAAGTTTCTTTCCGATTTTTTAATATAAAATTTATTTTTATAATGTTTTGAACTTCAATCATTTCAGCTAATATTAAATACATAGGTTTAGTTTAGGCAAATGGCTCTTATCTTACTGGCACACGGTAAGTCCACATAAGACATTTCATTTGCACAACCAAAAATCGAGTCATCCCGCCTACATTATATTAGAATTTGGCTATTGGGCCTAGGCCTAGGCATTTTATCCGGACCCGAAAAACCGACCCGAAACCGACCCAAAATCTCGGGTCCGGGTCCAATTCGGGTATAAGCAAAAGTAACCATCGGATCTTGTTATAGAGACCCATGAATATCGGGTCGGGTCCGGGTATTAGTCGATACCCGAACGGGTACCCGATTATCTGAACGGGTACCCGAATATTTTGGGTATTTGGGTACTTAAAATATCCGAATACTCGAAATTATACCTGAGTACATAATTTTTTGGGTACTTTTAGGTATATAATATACTCGATTTTTTTTTTACAATACTATATCCGGACCCGAACCGGAACCAGAACCGAACCGAAATGGTTTCGGTTCTTAAATGGGTATAGAAAATGTATACCCGAACCGACCTGGACCCGAGAGGATCCAAACCGGACCCGAACCAAATAATGTTCGGTTCCAAAACGGGTAGCAAAATCGTATACCCGAAATACCCGGACCCGAACGGGTAGTAATCAAAACCGACTCGAATACCCGAATACTTAGACCTAATTAGGCCGGTCAGTTGTGCCCAATATAATTTGTAGTTGACAAAAAAAATCAAATAAAAATATAAATATGTAATTATGTAATTTCTTATAATCTAATTGGTGGAGTAACATTTAACTATTAAAACTAATTAAAAATCGATAATATTTCATTTAAAAAAACAAAAACATTAAAACAAAATATATTGCGTGAAAAAATCAGAAATGATGCTTTTTGCTAAACATAAGTTCAATTATATATATTGGAGACGTGCACAACACAGACAAGTTATATCACAAGCAGAGAACACCCAAACACACTTGTATATAACTATTCTTCTTCCTCAACATCGTGACATCAAGATAATCTGAAGAAGATGAAGATGAAGATGACAATGACGATGACAATGATGATGGTGATGGTGATGGTGATGGTGATGGTAAGTGAAGGAAGTATGATTGAGGAAACATGCAAAGAGACACCAGACTTCAATCTCTGCGTGTCTCTCCTCGACTCTGATCCACGTGGCTCCTCTGCCGACACCTCTGGTCTTGCTCTCATCCTCATCGACAAAATCAAGGTCTTTTCCTCTTTATCTTTTCCGATCTAGTAGTTTCTTTCATTTATATACATACAATTATTTCGATTTTACTTGCATATATTGTTAATTTCTCTGTTAGAATGAGATTTTCTTTTTAAAAAAATGCTTTTAATTTCAGTATAATATATAAGTTCGAGGGTGCTTTTGAATAAATTTATATTTTTGTTTCAATTTAACCTTATCAAATATAATATTTCATTTTCTTGAAAAATGATGTGCTATTTTATTTAAAACAAATATTCTATAATTAATTAGTAATTTCATCTCTTAAGATTCCTTTATACCACCAATTGTGACACTTTTTTGTTAATTCTGTGGAATAAGGTGTGATTTTGATTATTTTGATGTTAATTATGTGTAAAACATAAAACTAAAGGGTTGTTTTGTTAATTTCTAAATCTGTTTTTAAACTACTCTGTTTTATATAATAGTCCCTTTGAAATAATCTACCATATGAAAAAATATTCATATTTTATATCAATATTAATAGAAGCTTCCTATACCGTCAATTAGACACTTTTTTCTCAATATAACAAGGGGCAGTTTTTAATATAAGTTATTTTTTGGTTATTTTAGAAAAATTCACAAACCTACGGGGTTGTTTTGTAATTTAACATATTTTTGTTTTCGTAGCTATACTACCAATTATGAAACGATTAAAAAACTTTCGAATATAAGAGCAATTTATTAATATATCCAAAATGTAGGGTCATTTTGTATAAAAAAACAAGCATACGGGGGTTTTATATGAATTATACAATTTTGTAGGGACTAGCTACAAAAATATTGAATGAGATCAACGTTTTATATAAAAAGAGACCAGAAATGAAACGTGCTTTGGAAGAATGTAGTCGAAGATACAAAACGATCTTAAACGCAGATGTTCCTGAAGCCATTGAAGCAATCTCTAAAGGAGTTCCAAAATTTGGAGAAGACGGTGTTATCGACGCTGGTGTCGAAGCTTCTGTTTGTGAAAGAGGGTTTAAAGTGAAATCTCCGTTGACTAGTTTGACCAACTCGATGCAAAAAATCTCTAATGTGACTAGAGCA
Source organism: Lepidium sativum (assembly GCA_023374145.1). NCBI lineage: Eukaryota > Viridiplantae > Streptophyta > Magnoliopsida > Brassicales > Brassicaceae > Lepidium > Lepidium sativum. The sequence goes on along the minus strand of JAKUCM010000345.1, from coordinate 38,014 downwards.
GTTGTGAGAATGTTGCTTTGAATTGTGTATTATGTTTACACAAACACAAGTATCGTGTTTTGTCGGTGTTTTATGGAATTTTATCTTTCATAAAGTAAAATCTTGTAATGTAACGATCCAACGGTGAAGAATTTTCCAATGAATCAAGTTTGTTGATTGATATTCAATAAAGGGTTTTTATTTTGTGTCCCGTTGACATTGAGTTTAGCTAGGCTTAGGGTATTCTGAAATAAAGGATTTATAAGCTTTTTATAAGGAACTACTTTTTAACCTTAGGGTATTCTGAAATTTCTTAGAAATTCTTTTGGCACTTCGTTCTTGTACTGAAATTTGGACGTTTTGCAAAATCTATGTATAGATTGTTAGATTCTCTTTAGCGATGTATGGTTATTGAGGTTCTCCTGAGCTATGACAATGTCATTTGCAGAGATTACCAGAATTCTGCAAGTAATTTTTGAGTTTTCTATGCGGTGTGTATGGGTCTTTACGTTTCTTTTGATCTGTGTGTTTGTTTAACTGCGTTGGATTCTCTTACTGATGATGAAAGAAACAGTGTGTGCAAATCTCCATTTATTACTTTATGGATTTCTACCAAGTTATTGAGCTCTGTGTTTTTACTTTCCGAGTTACAAATGTTCACTGTATTATGATTTTTATTCTTATATCTCTCTTTCAATATAAAGTGTTTCTGCTATATATGTTCACTTCATTCCATTAACTTGCTCAACACTATGATATTTTACTCGTTTGATTTATATTAATAATAGAGAACCATAGTGCTTCTAATTACTATATTTGTGTATTCTATGATTTTATGTTAAATTATTAAGCTTTCTAAATTGTTTAGACTTTTACTCTATGTTTACCTTATGTTTCTGGTGGATTTACTTGCTCAAGAATAGAGTATGATGGTTTACTCGTTATATATATTTGACTTATTTATGAATTTCTCGGGTTTTAGTTTTGATTAGAACATAAAATGTTGCACAAAGATTTAGTGCATCTTTACAGGTAAGTTATTTAATTATATAGATTATGTCTCAAGTAGGAGTTTGCACTTTACTAGTTTTTTCTTTCTTTCAAATTTATTCTGATTCTGATTTTTCTAAACATAGTTTCATTTTTATTAAGCATGAAGTTCTGATATTAGGAATCGAAAAACCAGCTTGGAGAATGATTGAATGTTCCTTACCACAATACTACTCTCCTTATTCTCCGATATGTATCAATGGAGTTTTGTATTACTTAGGTAATCATGGCAAAGAGACTATTATAGTTTGCTTTGATGTTAGGTCAGAGAAATACAATTCTATTGAAGCAAAAGTACCCGAGTTCTCAAAGTTGATAGTTTACAAGTGTAAATTAGGTGTACTTCCTATGAGTCGCTTTGATAGAAGAACTAAAAGTAGTTATTGGTTCTAAACGATATTGAGAAGAATGAATGGTTGCAATATATCTACGTTTTGCCACTTTTGTGGAAGGACTTAGTTGGGGATACGAAGGTGTACATTGTCAGGATGTCTGTATTGATCATATATATATATATATATATAAGTGGAAGAGTGTGGAGCAAGTAACCAAAAAGGAGAATAGCTTGAGGAACAAGGTAATGAAGAAAAGGAAGGAAAGTGGGCCAAGAAGGGGTCTTGGACCAAGAGGGAAGCTGGGCCGCTAAAGGACCAAGAAGGTCTCGGCCCTAGGGAGTGAGTTGGGCCACAAACGGATCGAGCAAGGGAAGGAAGGCCTCGGCCTGGAAGTTGCCAACTGATCCGTAATGGGCCAAGGCCTCACTCGGCTGCAGGACATAAGGTGGGCCGAACTGGAGACAAAGAAGATCGACCCACAATGCAGCCCTCGTCCGTACGCCACGAGAATCCCGAGAGACGCCGTACATTGTTCTCTCGGGGCGCGGGTCCAAACAGTGACGGCTGAGGACCGTTGGGACCACTACCCACTCCATGTGTCAGTGTGGACCCAAGGAAGCCGATGTACTCCTTCTGGGACCACCCAACCGCCTACGCCCTGTCACCTACCCGCGGGACCACTCCAACCAACCTCCAACGGTCTCCTTCCTTTGTAACGGCTAGGATTGATATTTTTGGGTTTTCTTCACCTCTTTTACTATATATACATGTATATGTTGTAATAAGAAAATTATGGAGTTATGAATCAATAAAATTGTTTTATACTTCTCTTAATTCTATTTTCTCTTTACATTGATTCTTGGGTCCAATCTCCAAACACATTTAATCTCATATTCTTACATGGTATCAGAGCAATTAGAGATCCTAATCTCATTCTAATTCTTTTCTCAAATTCTATTCTTCTCATTCAATCTCAAAATTTTGAGAAATTCTCTCAAAATCTTACATTTCGATAAAATATCATGGAATCCAACAAAGGGGCATGTATACCGGTAATTCTCAAGGGGCCTAACTATATGCTATGTTCAAGGACTGCAAGGATGATCTTGTGCAGCCGGGGACTATGGAATCATGTAGAGCCACCACAAGGAAAATGTTCAAATGTCACCGATACGGGAAAAAGGAAGGAAGGTTCCTCCGACGGGATAACTATCGACCAAGATAAATGGTTCCAAGAAGATCAAACGGTAATGGCTATCATAACCGCCTCTCTTGATCCACATCTTCTTGAATCCTACCTCTTTTGTGAAACCGCAAAAGAATTATGGGATACTCTCAAGAGAGTATATGCGAATATTTCCAATCTTACTAGAGTATTTGAAGTTAAAAGAGCTCTAAATACGTTAAGCCAAGAAGATATGGAATTCGAAGACTATTTTGGAAAATTACGGGTTCTTTGGGCGGAGCATGAAATGTTAAGACCAAGCACAATGGATCCTCTTGTGCAAAATGAAAGAAAGGAGCAAAATAAGGTGTTCGGGCTACTTGGAGGCTTACATCCTTGTTATAATGACCTCGTTAAATCCATACTAAGGGCGAAGAAGCTCCCAACGGTGGATGAAGTTTGTGCTCAAGTACAAAGAGAGCAAGGAAATATTGGACTCATTAATAGCAAGAAAGACTTAATCACCGCTCACAAGGTGATTTACAAGAATGAAGATAAGAGGAACATGGTGTGTGAGCATTGCAAGAAAAAGGGACATACAAAGGAGAAATGTTGGATCCTCAATCCTCACCTAAAACCCAACAAGTGGAAAGAACAAAGAGCAAACATAGCTCAAGAGGACGTTGGAGGAGAACCGGCGGAAATCTCAAAACCTGGAGGTGAAGTCACGGCCATGAGTGCAAAATCTCATGGTGCGATTGTGAGAAGGTCGGACCTTGACAAAATTATCCAAGCCATTGCCAACTTAAAGGATTCCGGTATCTCTAATCTCTCTAAAACTCCAATTAAATCCTTAATTATCGATTCCGGTGCTTCTCACCATATGATAAGTAATCCTAGGTTGATAAAGAACATAAAACCAACCATAGAAAATGTTGAGGTAGCTAATGGTGAAAAAGTTCCAATCAATGGTATAGGAGAATTGGAAGTATTTAACAAGAAAACAAATGCTTTTTATATGCCTAAATTTACCTCTAATCTTCTTTCGGTTAAGAAAACCACATCCGATTTAAATTGCTATGCTATATTTGGTCCTAACCATGTAAAATTTCAGGATATTGAGAGTGGAAAAACCCTTGGAGGAGGAATGACCAAAGATGGGTTATATGTTCTAGAAGAAAAATCGGCTCCAAAGGATTTACACTATGTTTCTGTTAGCAATTTAGATTCTAATGTTGGTTCTTGTTTTAATTCGGTATGGCATGCTAGGTTGGGTCATCCCCATTCTAGAGCCTTAAGTTTAATTTTACCTAAAAACTCATTTGATCATAGTTCTTGTGAAGCTTGTATTTTAGGAAAACATTGCAAATCGGTTTTTCCGAAATCTAGTACTATTTATGCAAATTGCTTTGATTTAATTCACTCGGATTTTTGGACCTCTCCTTGTGCCGCTAGAGATAACTTAAAGTATTTTGTGACTTTCATTGATGAAAAATCAAAATATACTTGGATAACTTTAATGGCATCTAAGGATCGGGTTTTTGATGCTTTCATCAATTTTCGAAATTATGTGACTAACCAATTCAATTGCAAAATAAAGGTACTAAGATCGGATAATGGAGGTGAATATACAAGCACCAAGTTCAAAGATCACTTGAACAAATGTGGAATAATCCATCAAACAAGTTGTCCACATACTCCACAACAAAATGGTGTGGCGGAAAGGAAAAATCGACATCTTATGGAAACTTCAAGATCCATGATGTACCATATGAAAGTTTCTAAAATATATTGGGGAGATGCGGTATTGATGGCATGCTACCTCATAAATCGACTTCCAACCAAAATCTTACATGATTTGTCACCATATGAGGTACTTAATGACACAAAACCTTTCATTGATCACTTAAGGGTATTTGGATGTGTGTGCTATGTCTTGATTCCAGGGGAATTACGAAATAAGCTTGATGCCAAGAGTATAAAATGCATGTTCCTTGGATACTCAATCACACAAAAGGGTTACAAGTGTTTCGATCCATTGAATCACCGAATTTATGTCTCTCGGGATGTGAAATTCATTGAAGATCAAGGATACTTTGCCACACCAAATTGGGATGAACTCAAAGACCTCACCAATACCACTCAAGATAGGAATGAGAGTTTGCGCATACTCCTGCAACAAATTGGTAACAAGGAAACAATTCCTACAAACACGGATGAAGAGATGCCACATCAACATATCTCCGATAACGAAGAAAGTGAACCCACATCCGTTGAAATTGAGCAACCAACGGTGGAACCAACGTCACCTTCTTCCTTGGAAGTACCAACATCTCAAACTCCTCAAATTCCTCTAAGACGAAGCACACAGCCTCGCAAAGACCCCTCCACAAGGCTTAAAACTCGGTTTTGTTACAATGCAAAGTCCGAGGCACATCCTATTCAAAAGGTATGTTCTCTTGACCTTGTTCCTCAAGATCATAAGGCTTTCCTTGGAAAAATTGCACTTGAACAGGTCCCAAAGAGCTATGATGAAGCCAAAACTCGGAAAGAATGGCGCGATGCAATTACGAATGAATGCAATGCGATGGAAAGAAACCACACTTGGGATCCGGCGACATTACCACCGGGAAAACGGGCAGTCACATCACGATGGATCTTTACTATCAAGTATAAGAGTGACGGGAGTATCGAAAGGTACAAATGTCGTTTGGTTGCTAGAGGCTTCACGCAAACCTATGAACAAGACTACACTGATACATTTGCACCCGTTGCAAAACTCCATATGGTACGTGTGGTTCTATCTTTGGCTACAAATTTAGGTTGGGAGTTATGGCAAATGGATGTCAAGAATGCATTCTTACAAGGCGAACTTGAAGATGAAGTATACATGCATCCACCTCCCGGATTAGAAGGTATGATAAAACCCGAGAAGTCCTAAATCTTCGAAAAGTTATCTATGGTCTTAAGCAATCTCCTCGAGCTTGGTACCATAAGCTAAGCTTTACACTTCGAGATCATGGCTTTCACAAATCCGAGTCGGACCATACACTATTTGTCTCCAATGGATCGAATGGCATTATTGTAGTTCTCATTTACGTGGATGATTTGATCATTACCGGCAATGACAAGGACGGTATTTCTTCTACTAAGACTTATCTTAAGAGTGTCTTTGATATTAAAGATCTTGGTGAACTAAAGTATTTTCTAGGCATTGAAGTATACCATTCTTTGGAGGGTTTATTTCTTTCCCAACAAAAATACACTCTTGATTTGCTTGGTGAAATAGGAGATTTAGGTTCACGAATTGCCTCTACACCACTTGAAGATGGATACAAGGTCAGTCGAAAGGGGGAGACAAATGATGAGCCATACAAGGATGCACCTCAATACGGAAGACTAGTGGGAAAACTTATATACTTGACAATCACAAGACCGGATATATGTTATGCGGTGAACCAAGTGAGTCAACATATGCAAAACCCAACATTACACCATTGGAGCATCATGGAAAGAATTCTCCGGTATTTAAGAGGAACTCAAGATCGTGGCATTTGGATGGGCAAGAATAACAATACCGAAATTGTTGGATATTGTGATGCAGATTGGGCTGGTGATCGAAATGACCAGAAATCGACTACCGGATATTGCACATTTATTGGGGGAAATTTGGTGACATGGAAGACCAAGAAACAAAAGGTGGTATCATGCTCAAGTGCCGAGGCGGAATACCGAGCTATGAGAAAACTTACAAGTGAGCTCACTTGGCTAAAGGCACTCCTTAAGGATCTTGGCATTGATACATCCTAACCAATCACAATGCATTGCGATAATCAAGCGGCAATTCACATTGCATCCAATTTCATGTTTCATGAAAGGACCAAACACATCGAGATTGATTGTCACAAAGTCCGGGAGAAAATCGAAGAAGGAGTTACACTTCCATGCTACACCAAAACTGAAGACCAATTGGCAGATATCTTTACCAAAGCCACAAGTCTAAGAGTTTGTGATCGTATTTATCCCAAACTAGGACTTGTGGATCTCCCAAGAGAATGATCAAAAGTCCCCTCTCTCATAAAAACTCTCACACTCTTTTTCCATAGAAGAGTTTTATCCCAAGAGGTTTTCTCTAATAAGTTTTTTTAATGAGGTGGGATTTATGAGAAATCCAAGCTTAACCAAAATAACATTACGATTAAGCTTGAGGGGGAGTATTGATCACATATATATATATATATATATATATAAGTGGAAGAGTGTGGAGCAAGTAACCAAAAAGGAGAATAGCTTGAGGAACAAGGTAATGAAGAAGAGGAAGGAAAGTGGGCCAAGAAGGGGTCTTGGACCAAGAGGGAAGCTGGGCCGCTAACGGACCAAGAAGGTCTCGGCCCTAGGGAGTAAGCTGGGCCGCAAACGGATCGAGCAAGGGAAGGAAGGCCTCGGCCTGGAAGTTGCCCAGCTGATCCGTAATGGGCCAAGGCCTCACTCGGCTGCAGGACATAAGGTGGGCCGAACTGGAGACAAAGAAGATTGACCCACAATGCAGCCCTCGTCCGTACGCCGCGAGAATCCCGAGAGACGCGGTACGCTATTCTCTCGGGGCGCGGGTCCAAACAGTGACGGCTGAGGACCGTTGGGACCACTACCCACTCCATGTGTCAGTGTGGACCCAAGGAAGCCACTGTACTCCTTCTGGGACCACCCAGCCGCCTACGCCCTGTCATCTACCCGCGGGACCGCCTGCGCCCTGTCACCTACCCGCGGGACCACCTGCGGCCTTCACCTACCCGCGGGACCACTCCAACCAACCTCCAACGGTCTCCTTCCTTTGTAACGGCTAGGATTGATATTTTTGGGTCTTCTTCACCTCTTTTACTATATATATATATATATGTATATGTTGTAATAAGAAAATTATGGAGTTATGAATCAATAAAATTGTTTTATACTTCTCTTAATTCTATTTTCTCTTTACATTGATTTTTGGGTCCAATCTCCAAACACATTTAATCTCATATTCTTACAGTCTGGTCAGGACCGACTCAACATTCATGTGTACCTGCGTAAAAAAATGTTTTATTTTTTTTTAATATGATTTTTTTGGGTTTGTATTGACAAAAATTTTTTTTGGATCTTTTCCATAGCTTTTTTCAAAAATAAAAATTAGACTATTTTCATAATATTTTTATATAATTAAATGTGGGTCATATTTGACATTTTCTCGATTTTTTTAAACAAATTTGGACCATTTGTTTGTTATTAGAAATTTTTTTGGACCATTTCTTATGTTTTTTAAATAACTTTGGGTCTTTTTACCTTTAAAAAAATTATAGACCCTTATTTAGAGAATTTTTTTTATTTTTTCAACGAAAAATGAAACAAAATGAAAATGTAAAAAAGAAAGAAAAAAAATTGGTTTTGGGCCTTCGACCCGAGACGGTCGCACTGTCGGCCAACCCTCCTAGACCGGTTCTGTGTCTGGTAAAATTGTGTTCTCTTCGATATATGATCCTTTGTACATGTTCTTCTACAACCTAGAGAAGAATACTGTTGCAAGAGTTCGGATCCAAGGAATGTAAATCAGTAGGGGAAACACGTTGAGACTTTTAGACTCCATAGAGAACTTTAAAGCTTGTATGAGAGTGCTTAGGATTTCATAAGATCACTTTGATATCAGTTTTAAATTGCTTGGGTTCTAAGTTCTCATCTACTAAGAGGAAACCATAAGGTACTAAATCTTTCTCCTTCATTACTTTGGTCAAAATCGATCTATGCACAAATTTATTATATAACTACTAACTATTGTGATGACTATAGTGTTTAAGGTTATAATCATCATTTGTTTACCATTATTACTTTGCATGTTTATGATTCCTTCCAGTCTTATCAATTTCTTCTTCTTTTTCATTCTTTTTAATTTCATGTATTTTGAACTATTGGTAAAACAGATGTTTCTGAGTTTTTAATTTGAGTTTTCGAGATTCTCAAACAATCCAATTCACATGTCCACATAATGTTTTTCAACAAAATAATCCAAAATAATTATCTCTCAATCTCTTACTTTGTATGGAAGTCAACGAGTCTTCTTTTGGGTTTTCCACTGTGACAAATTGCAGAGTCACCATTGCTCGTTTTTCTTCTTTCTGTCATTTGGTTGATACTGAAATACAAATATTACAAAGATCCGAGAACAAAAAGGCTATCAATCATACATAATAAAGAAGATAAAATGATGATGATCCAATGATTAAACCAAATACAACAATGAATCAAGCCTTGCGAATACCACCTAAAGAATTTCATGCACAACATTCTCAAAATACGGGACTTAAAACCAAAGATGATAATAACTTGAAACACATAGTTTAGCTTTCTCTAAAAATGATTAATTTCTTTCTTTCTTTGAAACATAGTTTAGCTTTACCTACACTCTGATTTTACTCATCCAAGCATTGTTTCTGCCATATGTTCCACGACAATCATCGAAAATATCTGTGAGATACGATTCCAATCTGCAACATATGGGCTGAAATTTGTTATGGACCAGGTTTTGACAGAACCACTGATTAAGATTAAATATAAGGCCTATTTCAGAATGGTACAATACGGTAAAAATTGACAGGATTTTCTGCTGGAAATAAAGACACGCGGTTTTGGTGTGTTATAAAGGAGACAAGGTTTGAGAACAAAATATAAGAGAGAGGGAATATCAAAAGAGCTGTGAGAGAGAGATAGGGTGAGTGAGATTTACATGAGTGTGATTCTTGTAATCTTTATTTTCTTGTGTTCTTGGGTTTGCATTTGGTAAATGAAGTGAGGAAGAGAGTGTTTTGACAGGTTGTAAATCGTGATACTCTTGTTAGCTGGGTTTAAGCTTACTGAGACGTACCAACCTCCACATCGGACTTTGAGACTCGTACATACCTTGTGTCTCTGCTTTCTTTTATTTCCTGCAAAAATAGACAACAAAACAGAAATTGATCAACAAGAAAACAAGTGCAACTTGAGGCAAAACATCTATAAGATCAGACTTTATTTTCTAGAGAAGCCAATAAGAGTCTACGGATTAGGCTAAAGAGATTTCACCTCTTTATCAAAGGACTATCTTACTATAATTTTTATTTTTGTCTTGTCTGGTAATTGACCGATAATGAACAAAGAGTATCTGTCTTTCTGCTAAACAAAGAATATGTAAATACGCATGTTTTTAATGGATTTATCACCCCTTACTAGATTAAAAACCACCTGTAAATATGAGAATCTTATTAAGAAAAAATAATATTTTCTTATCCGTGGGATTTTATGTCAAATGAGAAGCATTATAAACAGAAATACTTGAGCATAAAATTGCAGACTCTTATTTAGCCGACCGAAACAATTTGTATGACTATTGGAAATTATTTTATTAAAATTGTAAAAGCATTTGAGCCTCCAAAATATCCTTTTTGTATCCATCGCATAATCTACAAGTTTTTAAAGCAATTCTCGTATCAAAAAAGTCTAAATGTGTCATGTACCTAGATGTGGCCATAACCATATATACCAACCTTAGATTTGAATTGGAATTGAACATGGTTTCGTGGAGGTACACTTGCACGCCTCTCCTGTCTATGATTTTGTTGATATAGCGAGAGTTGTTTACTAGCAATACACTAGTTAAGTTCACACTATCCGGTGCATCTTCTCTTAATTGCGAGCATCTGTTTTTCCCTAAGCTCAAATCACTTTCCCAATTGTTTTTGTTGAATTGATTCTGCATTTCTCGGTAGCAAATCACTTTCATTTTTTTTCTATTTCTTAGAAATCGAACTACTTTGATGTTGTTGTATAAATAAAACAAACATTCAAGAATCATGAATAAGAGTTTTAAATAAACTTTCAAAAATCAAATATTGATTCATTCTCAATTTACTTGGTTATGCAGAAAAATAAAATAATGAAACACTTGTTCATGTTAATTTCTCATGTGCAAAAACTTGCGCGCAGTAATCAGATTCCTAATGCTTTGGGGGCATTAAGCCTCTTTAGATGCTTCTTCATTCCTTTTGCCATGTTTGCAGCTGCCGTCTTGTGGAGTCAAATGGAAAGAGATTTAGTGGTTTATAAAAAGCTCAATCAACATAACATATGAGAGATTTTCCCTAAATATTCATAGCCCTGAACATGTACCTTACATCTAACAATCCCAAATATGTAACGTATATGGTTTATGCCCAATTTTGATTGTTTTCTGGTTTTTCTTGTTACTTCTACTTATCAACGACTGAAATTGTTAAGACACTCCTTTCACTTGCACCATCTCCACTCTCTCTCTATCATATACCCATCTCCTTCCCGATATTCATAAACATATGCCTAAATAGGTTGAAATTTACCTAAACAATCACATTCAACCTATTGTTGTGAAGATCATCTGCATCTATCTAACACTTTGAACATTCCGGTTGCGTCAAAGGTTGTCCATGGCATCATAGACAGTGATGTTTGTCTAATACTGAAACGAAATGGCATCAATAGTGGTGTAGCTGCTTCAAATGATTACAAAATCTTCTATATTCTTCTTGGGAGTTGGAGAATTCAATCTTCCCAAAAGAGATATATGGGAACGTGGATTCATTATTTCTAGAGTCCTAAGAGCACCTCTATTGGAGTTGCGAGTTCTTAACAATAAAAAAATGAAAAATAATAGAAAAGTATGACACAGAAGAGAGAAAAGGTTTTTAATGAACCAAATTAAGAACCTAAGTTTCTTAAATAAGAAACCTTATCTTATATGTGCCATTATTTAATTGACTAACTTTTAAAATAAAATTAAATTTAAACAACAAATAAATTTTTATAAAAATAATAATATTTTAACGTTTTAGAACCTCAAATAAAGAAACACATCAATAGAAGTGGTATAAAGTTAAGTTGCTCAAGGAGAGTGAATTGTTAGAATGAAATCTTGTTCCGTGCATGTGCGTTCAGGGTATCTCTAACCATAATACTATTTTAATGTTGAAAGTACACTATATTTAACGTAGTTTTGACACTAAAAGCGTTTACATCTCCAACCATAATACTAAAAGTCACACAAAAATATTTTTTTTTGTTAATGATAGATTATATTAGATCACAGCTGGTTGGCCCAATAGGTAAATTTCTACATAAGGTAGGCAGGAGAACTCGATCCCAAATTATGCAAATACGTTGTCTTAAGTGGACTTACGTAATGGGTTCATATCACGTTTTTACTAATTTGTTAATGGACTTCGATCTCATAATTTCAAATTCTCAATTGGATTTTGCAAAATGAATTTTATTTTGATTTTATTTGGATTACAAATAGTTGTGAACGTCTATCATTTTTTTAAATAAAAAATCTTATCTAAAATAATATCTTCTACTATTGTTATTTTATTTATTTTATCATCAAAATACCATTGAAAGGCCCGAAAATGAGGACTATGAATATATAAGGGTTTTACCAAAGAATTGAGAAAATCGGACATTTTTTGTGAAAACCAACGAGCTCCTTTCACACTATATTTTAATTATCTTGGTGGAACCAATAATAACTTTCCTAATAACTAAATTATTATTTATTCTATATTATGTTTAAGATTATGTTGTTGCTTTCAGCCTTTAAGTTTGTTTGATTTGAATTTTGTAAATTTATGTTCTAATATTTCAATTGAGTTTTAAACTTAGTGCAATGTATTCAATTGATAGTGAATGTGTTCTATTGATAGTGTCTTGTTCAATGATAATTAGTCGAGGAAAGTTAGTGTTTTAAGACTCTGTTAAGTTAATGTAACATTAGTATAATGCAACCCTAATATAGTGTCGTAACTGACTTTCAAGTTGCTTCATGTTTGTTGCAATTCATTTGTTACAGCTACAAGAAAACTAAGTACAAACAAAGTATGTTGTTATACAGTAGCAATGGAGCGTAAGACTAGGATTGGTTTATGTCAAGATTCGACAAAGGTTGCTTCTTCAGCAAATAATTGTGCTCGACGTCGCTTCTTCTCTCCACCAAACACAAACTATCATCTCACAGTGCGATTCTCACTCGACCCAACTAGTTCCTCACTCACAACAACAAGACATGAATCCGAATCCATATCCGACCCAATTTTCCTCGATTCATCTTCTTTACTCTCTCTACAACTTCACTCCGGAGACATTTTCGTCGCATCACAACACAAGGACTACAAATCCCTAGTATTGCGACTCGAGCATGACTCATCCAAAGTCGCCAGAATTGTCACCTAAATCTAGTTTATATTTTACACACTAGAAGAAACAAAAATATATTAAAATAATATATTTTATTTTAACGGTTTGCTACCGTATCAACACCAAATATAGTGTAATATTGTAGCCAAATAAGAAATTATACAATAATAATGTGAAGTTTAGTGTTAGGTTGAATAGAAAAAACCCTAAACTTGACACTAAAATAATGTCAAAGACTGAGTTGGAGATGACTTAAAAAGGAAAAGAGTGTCACTAAAATATTACTTGTTACTTGAGTTAGAGCATATGAGATATTCTTTAACTATTAGCTATTCTTTAACTGAACATTCATTGTTTCAAATATTCGATTATAATAAAAATAGACTAAAATTCAAAATTTAACATTTTTGAATATTTTGGATTAAAAAAATTGATTGGTCTAAACGGATATTTTGGTAGTTAAAAGATAGTGATAAATATTCCTCTTAAAGAAAATATTGTGTTTGTTTGTGTGGGTAATAGGCAAAAGCAAAAAAAAAAATGGTTCTAGAATATTTATTTGATGATTATTTTTTAATTCCATTTCATTTAATGTTTTACGTTTAAATGTATAAACTTATCTTTCAGTTAATAGTATAGAGTAGTCATTTATGGAAAAGTCAAATTTAATATACTATGGTAAAAGTTAAAAGGGATTTTGTTGATAAACTTTGACAAAAGAATGGCTGGTGTATTGCCATAATTATGGTAAAAGTAAAAGTTTATCAAAACTTGGATTTTGAAAAGTTTAGTTATCTTTGTGTTGCCTCATTTAGTGTCTGATTTGATACTATTTTCTTCTTCTTTAGTTTATCATCAATCGACTAAATCTTCACTAAATAATCGTTTGAATAGAAATAGGCTATTTAATAGCTTAATTTATGTTCTCTTTTTATCATGCAAAATAAAATAAAAGGCAAAATTCAATTGTTGAAAACAATGATTATCAATAATTTGGTGTATAATTCTAACATATGTTAATGAAACATGTAAACTAATTTGATTAGATTTGGAATTTACATCTGTTTACTTGTATTTATGCGGAGTTTGTTTTATCATAGTACATTATCTATATAATTGATTCAATTCTAAACCTAACTAACACCTAAATCTATATTTATTTCAATCCTAAATCTAATAACTATTATAAACATTTAAATGAAAAGGACTTTCTCGAGCTTCCTGATGTTTTGTTTGATGGTTAGGTATAAAAGAAAGGTGTATGTCTGTTGATCATGATTATAAATAAATTCAGTTGGTATTTAATGCTTTAAAATGTCTATTATATTTTTCTCTAAAATTTACTAATTTTTATGAATATGAGTGTGGAATTCATAAAAATGAGTGTGGAATTTATTTTTGGTTTAACTAATTCAATCACTACAAAAAAATTAGACGTATAGTATCATTTATTTTATTTGTTTGCATCTTTTACAATTGAAGAACCGCTATTTACATCATTTATAAAAATGACTTTGAAAAAGATGACTCAAATAGTTAATGTCAATTTAAGCAATAGATGTAACTATTTTCATTATACTATAAGTAATCTAACTATGTCGTAGCAAAAAAATGCAATAATATAATGTCATTTGTTATGTGATGTTAAATGACATATAATGTATATTTGCTAATAAGTAATTCTAGGTAGTGTCCTATGATATAGTATTATGTTATACTAAACTTTTTGTAGTGCATATTACAGATACTTCTTCCATTTCAAAATGTAAGGTGTTTAAAGATTTTTATTTTGTTTGAATTTATAAGGTGTTTAATGAAATTAATATTTTTTTATTGTAGAATTATTATAAGTGGTTAGAATATATTTAAATTAAATATTAAATCATTTTTAGAAAACAATAAATGAGTTTCTTAATATTTGTGGTTTTGATTAAAACATTAAAATTTGTTATGAAATTTTACTTTTTAGTCATTTGCTTTTCTGACCAAAATAAATCATTTGATTTAAATTATTTAAGAGTTAATTGTCAACATTTATAAAAGTTAGTTTCTAAAAGTGATTTCTAATCATTAGTATAGATGCCCGAGTTTTTTTAAGTCTTGTGATTTTATATTCTAGCTAATGGTTCATGGAATATGATTTTGACTAAAAAATTTTAGAGATGAATTAAGGTGGGAAAAAAATATTATCCATGAATACATAAATTTGTAAAATTGTAAATACAAAAGAATTAATTTTTTTTGTCAATGGCAGATTATATATTGCGTTACAACTGGCCAGATCAGTAGCCAAATTTCTATATAATGTAGGCGGGAAACTCAACACTTAGTTGTATAAATGAGTTGATTTAAGTGGATTTACCGCCAACCACTATATTTTTTTTTTGTCAACATTGGGCCACAAATAACCGACGACCACTAGATTAAAAAATCATTAGCCTAATTTCATTGATTAATAATTCTGTCTTTTATTATTGAGACACCTCCGAATTCACCTAATCTAAAGAACAAAACACTTCAACAGATTTGTCTTTTACATTACTTATTAAATTTGTATTTATTTAAATTCATTAGATCCTTGACCACATTTCGACCCTAATTAATCTTCTAATTACTTCATTGCCAAATTGTCTCGTCAGTTCTTAACCAAATGCCAACATACTCTTTTAATTTGAATGTGTTACGAAGACCTATGGTCCCATTATTATCATACTTAGTGTTATCAGATTATTTATTTATTTATGTCAATAATTTATTTTTTACTTTTAATATTTGTTCTTTTTCATTTCTTCAAGTTTTTTAAAAAAAAGATGCTTTATCAATAATAATAAAAAAGAAAAAAAAAAGGAAGAAGAAGAAGAAAGAAGATGCTTTTCTTTTGGAGCTTTATGATTCTGGGTTTTAAAGGTTTTTGACACTTTTAACGAAGACACTGAAACCATTCAGCTCCGTCGCTTTATTTTCCACCGCCGTAACAACTGTACGATTCCGGCGACTTTTTTTCAACAGTTACTAATCTAAGCATCGAGTGAAAGTTCAACTTCAGATCTCCATTGTAGAAGACTCGCATGCTTAAACCCTTTTCAAAGTCGAATAAGAAGAGAGAAACATATCTTCGAAGCTTTGTTTCACTTTCAGATTTCGTTTCCAGAAGCTACATTTCTCCGATGTAAGCTTACTAAGTTTACCGACATTGAACTATGGCTTGTTCTGTCTTCGTTGTATCTTTGACTTGTGATGTTTCATAACAGTGTTTGAAGTTTGTTGAGTTAATTTCTTTTCTATTTTGTCTTCAATTTTGTGTCGGCAAGATAACTTTACCTTGTTGTTTTTCCTAATTTGGTAAGCTACTTTTTGGACGATGCAGCTCTTAGTCTAATCTCAGAAGACCTTCTCTTTTATCCTCAGTCTGCAAATTAATTTCAACATGTTTCTTTGTCTTTTCCTTCTTTTCAATTTTACTTACCAACATTTATGATTACTGTCTGGTGTCTGCATTTTGAACATCAGATTTACCATGGATTTATTAGGGTTTTTCGGATCTGGTTCACTTAAATCGTAAAGCATGAGTTCGTGTTTTTGGTCTTTGATTAGGAGAGTGTAGCTTACTCTTCTTCGATCTTCTTTGCTTAATGGCAATGGTAAGTTTGTAATTTATACTCACAGTGTGTAGTTTATAGACTGCAATGGACCGACGAAGTTGGCCGTGGAAGAAAAAGGCATCTGATAAATCAACTTTAGTGATTGATTCTGCAGCTGATGGTTCTCAATCTCAGATTGAAAAGGTATTTACTCTGCTATTAGCTCGTGTGTTAAGTGTAAATCATTTTGCTCTTGTGTTAAGTGTAAATCATTATGTTTTTGGTTGCTTGCTTTGGAAACAGGAAACAGTTAAGAAGCCAAAGTATGTTCAAATCTCCGTGGAGCAGTATACACATTTCACGGGTCTGGAAGAACAAATAAAGACATACGATGCTCAAATGAAATCTAATGATGATCAAATTAAAGCTTACGAGAATCAAGTTGAGACTTATGAGGAGCAAGTTAAAAAATTTGATGAACAGATTGACGCTTATGATGAGAAGATTCATGAATATGATGAACAGGTGCAAAGACTGAATGAGAGTATCGAAGACTTGAATGAAAAACTTTCTGTTGCTAATGCGGAAATAACTACCCAAGAGGCCTTAGTGAAGCAGCATTCAAAGGTTGCTGAAGATGCTGTCTCAGGTATATTAGCATTTTTTGTTACTATTCTGACGAATGTTCCAGCTGCAATGTACAGTGAAGTTTTATAGCCTTCTGATATTGCAGGTTGGGAAAAAGCTGATGCTGAAGCTTTGGCATTAAAAAACACCTTGGAATCTGTGACTCTTTCAAAACTCACAGCTGAAGACCGTGCAGCGCATTTGGATGGTGCACTGAAAGAGTGTATGCGGCAGATTCGGAACCTGAAGAAAGACCATGAAGTGAAACTGCATGATGTTGTTTTAAGCAAGACTATGCAAATTGAAAAAATAACAATGGAGTTTGAAAAGAGGCTCTCTGACTATGAACAGGAGCTACTAAGGTCTGCAGCGGATAGTGATGCACTATCCAGAACCTTACAAGAACGGTCCAACATGCTGGTTAATATCAGTGAGGAGAAAGCGCGAGCTGATGCAGAAATCGAGACCCTGAAGAGCAATCTAGAAATGTGCGATCGAGAAATAAAGTCTCTTAAGTATGAAGTCCATGTAGCTTCTAAAGAGTTGGAAATACGCAACGAAGAAAAGAACATGTGTATTAGATCTGCAGAAGTTGCCAACAAGCAGCACTTAGAAGGTGTAAAGAAAATAGCTAAGTTGGAAGCAGAATGCCAGAGACTAAGAACTCTAGTGAGAAAAAAACTGCCAGGCCCAGCTGCGCTTGCTCAAATGAAGCTTGAGGTTGAGAACTTAGGCAGGGAGAGTGGTGATGCCCGACAAAAGAGATCTCCTGTCAAGGCTTCTAGTCCATGCAAGTCACCTGGGAGATACTCATCAACTGGCTCTGACTTTTCTGTCGATAGTACACAGAAATTCCAAAAAGAAAATGAATTTCTGACAGAACGTTTACTTGCAATGGAAGAAGAAACAAAAATGCTGAAAGAAGCTTTAGCAAAGCGGAATAGTGAGTTGCTGGAGTCACGGAATCTTTGTGCTCAAAGCACTAGTAAGCTTCAAAGTTTGGAAGCTCAATCGCAGCAAAATACGTCTCAGAAGTCTTCTCTGGAAGTGTGTCCAAATCTGAATGCAAGCAATCCATCAAGCTCAATCTCTGTTTCTGAAGATGGGAATGATGATTCTGGAAGTTGCACTGGATCTTTGTCAACAACTCAATCACAACAGACAAAAAAAGAGAAGGAACTGGCAGCATTGGAGAGGGTTGAAAGCGTTAATAGTCATGTAGCACTTATGGATGATTTCCTTGAAATGGAGAAGTTAGCTTGTTTGCCAAATCAATCTAGCAGTAATGGTAATATGGATTCCAAAGATTGTTCAGGTGATCAAAACTCAGAACTGGTGAATGGTGAGGCTCATATCAAACTTGAAGAGTCCGAATCCAATAGAGGTAGTCCAGCAGTAATGGAATTCAGAACTAGATTATCAAAGGTTCTTGAATCTGTATCTATTGATGCCGACCTACAACAGATACTGGGGGACATAAAATGCATTTTGAAAGATGTAAATGCTTGTATGGACCAGGACAAGCCTTCTGAGGTGCAGAATCATCCTGAAGAAGAGGCTGATTTAGGCCCAGAACAAAATCTGTTGGAGGATTGTCACTTCGCTGAACAACAGCTGCAGAGCGTTCACCAAGATTTTAAAGATGACGTTTCACGGATTCATGAGTTTGTTTTGTTGCTAAGAAATGAGGTAAGGACAGGTCAGGACACAGCTATTGAGGGTAACGGTTTGGTTGAACTGATTGAGGGCTTCTCCATCACGTTCAACCATGTTTTAAGTGGTGAAAAATATTTGGACGGTTTTGTTTCCGATCTTGCTAATGTCTTCAAGGAAGCCATGAAGCTAAAGGTAACTTTTAGGGGTCTTGCTTCCTCGGAGGTTGAAACTCTGAGTCCAGATTGCATAGACAAGGTTGCATTGCCCGGGAGCAAGGCTGTAGATAAAGATTCCTCTAAAGAAATATATCACAATGGATGTGTCCATACTGAGCCGGAGGTTCCATGCGACGAAAACAGAGTATTGGAGCATGGATCAGACTCTAAATTACAGGAGATAGAAGAACTGAAATCAGAAAAAGAAAAGATGGCAGCGGATCTCGAGGAGCTAAAGTGTCAGTTACAAGAATCTGAACAGCGGCTAGGTGACATTAGATCACAGTTAGATTTGGCCCAGAGGTCGAACAGCTTGGCAGATACGCAACTCAGATGTATGACAGAGTCATATAGATCACTTGAAGCACGTGCAGCTGATTTGGAGATCGATGCAAACCAGCTTAAGGAAAAGATAGAGAAGTTGGAGAAGGAGATTGAGAATGAAAAAGAAAACCACTTAGAAACCATTGTGAGGTGCCATGAACTTGAAGAACATATTCAAAGGTGAGTATCAGCTTCACTGGGGTGTGAAAAAGCGTGGATGTTCATGTTCCTATTTCTTGCTCTTCAAATGATCCAGTTTAGTGTTAATTAGCCTGGATGTTTACTTACTTCACGAGTATATATTTTTGCGTTTTCATAGAAACGGAAGCACTGCCTTGCTGGCTGAGGATGACGAAGAAGCTGATATCAAGAAAAAACAGGTAAATGATTTTTTCGCAATGCTTCTCAGACTCTTTTATTCAGTTCCAGTCATGTTTTGCTTATTTCAGCATTTCAATCCGTAGCTCTATATTCTTGATTCAAGTGAATTTTAAACGAAGCTCGTTGTTCATACGTCCTCATCGTATTAAATGACTGTTCCCGGCACTACATGCATTCAGTTTAGGTGCATAGACATATCGAATCACACTGGACACAAAAAAAAACTCAAGCATATACATCTCTAGATAGACTGCACGTATATATAGTACTTTTGAAGGTAAAGAAAACTAACATGAATATATGTACAGGAGAGAGAATTATCGGCAGCTGCAGAGAAGTTAGCTGAGTGTCAGGAAACAATATTTGTGTTGGGGAAGCAGCTAAAGTCATTTAAGCCGCAACCTGAACAAATGAGGTCACCAAAAAGACAAAGTGAGTCCTATTCTGAGGAGGAGCTAGGAATCACAACTACCTCAGTCCCTACAGTAGACGAAGGAGATTCTGCTGAAGTGCCTAGATTCATGGAGTCTCCAAAATGCCCGTCTGATTCAGAGAATAGTAATATGATAACATCACCATCACAAGTGGGTTCAAAGCTCTCAAGGTCAGGTTCATCTAACAACACGACTCCAGAAAAAGCCTCAAGGGGAATCAGCAGGTTCTTCTCTACCAAATCAGGACATTAAGCCCTTGAAACAAAACGAGGTAGGAAGCTGTTGTTGTGTATGTGTACATGAAATGTGATCAAAATACTTTCGTGTGAGCTCTTTTTTGTCAAGTTTTTACAGTATCTCTCTTTTTATCCAACGACGTGTGCATTTGATCTTTTATATTATATGTTTTTGTTACTGAATCAATCATGGATGTAACATTGCATTCACGTAACAACGATTATATCTTTCACCAACCAACAAAATGCTTCAGAACCATCCTCAACCAAAGTATAAAATGGGAAGCACACCAAGATTCAAGACATAAAACAATAATTAGCCACGTTATCTAAACTACTAAACGGAGAAAAATTTGATAACCAATAATATTTTCACTTTATATTTAGATCTATATAATCAATAAAATTCAAACTCAAATTTCATTGTGTCGAAGAGTGATTCAAATTACAATCAATGATTTCAGTTACATGTTTTGCTAGTTTTTATTTCTAATCAATTGGGGGTTTCAGTTTTTACTTTTAATTATAGGACATAATGAATTCATGGGTGTAGTGGGTGCTGTTACATTTTTGTTTCTTATAACTTCATGTTGTCTCTTTCATTTTCGATTATCAGAGAATAAAAGATTTTCAGCAAAACTTTCTTTGTGTTCTCTGTTCTTTTTTTTACTCTGTTTCTTCTAGTGTTTTGTCTCGTAACAACATTGTTGTATCAGAGTTATGGCAGCCAATGGATCGAATCAGCAAGGTACGGTTCTGATATTTAAAGGTGAAAAATATCACCTTTGGAGTCTCAAGATGAAGACGATGTTCAAATCTCAAGAAAGTTGGGATTTGGTGGAGAATGGATTTGAAGATGCAAATCCTGCGGAACCTGATCAGCAGTTACGAGAGAGACGCAAGAAGGATGCAAAGGCGCTGTTTTGGATTCAGACGACTTTGGAGGATGATATCATGTCTTGGATCTCAGCGGTGATTTTTCGCTGTTGTCAACCAAATGAAGTCTTATGGTGAATTCTTGTCAAATGAAATTGTTGTGAGTAAAGTTCTTAAGAGCTTAACTCCAAAGTTTGAATATGTGGTACCTGCAATCATGGAGGCAAATGATATGAGTACATATACCTTTGACACCATGATGAGCTCGTTGATTGGTTATGAGGATCGTCTTGGTAATAAGAATGAGAAAAGTGAAGCAAAAGCTTTCCAAATGAAGGGAGAGTACTCTGGTCAGAAGAATGGCGGCAGTTCTGGAGCTGCAGGTAGAGGACGAGGCAGATCGGGAGGTCGTGGAGACCATGGAAGAGGCAGAGGAAGAGATTATTATGATAACTCAAGAGGTACCAACAAAAGTGACATTCAATGTCATTATTGAAGTATGGTCATAAGCAGGCCGATTGTTGGAAAAGGCAGAAAGAAGAAAAGCATGCTAGCTTTGTTGAGCAAGAAGATGAGCAGCCTCGACTTTTTATGGCATTTAAAAGTGAGGAAACGTCCAAATCTGTGTGGTACTTGGATAGTGGTTGTTCAAATCACATGACGGGAACCAAATCTTTGTTCAAAGAGTTAGATGAGTCCTACAAGCTTAATGTGAAACTTGGAAATGACAAAGAAGTTCAAGTTGAAGGTAGAGGAGTCGTGGCTATCCAGAATGTTCATGGTAATCTCAAACTCATCTATAATGTGTATTACATTCCCGATCTAGAACAAAATTTGCTGAGTGTTGGTCAAATTGTGGAGAACAATTGTTCTGTTTTTTTTTTTAATGAGGGTGTATGTATCATCAAGGATAAGAAATCTGGTCTCACGTTGGCAGTGGTGAAGAAGGCATCAAGCAATCTATTTCCATTGAAAATGTCTTCTGTTGAAACAAGTGCTTTGGTCGCTAAAGTTTCTGATATTTCAAAGTTGTGGCATTTGCGGTATGTTCATCTACATGAGAATGGGTTAAGGGTGCTCAATCAAAAGGATATGGTCGTTGGCTTACCAAAGATTGATGCTCTTAAGTTGTGTGAAGGCTGCATATATGGGAAACAAACTCGCAGGTCGTTTCCAGTAGGAAAAGCAAGGAGAGCAACTCAATGTCTTGAGATTGTTCATGCTGATTTATGTGGTCCAATGCAGACCGCATCTCTTGGAGGCAGCAAGTATTTTCTTATGCTGACAGATGATTATAGCAGGATGAGCTGGGTGTATTTTCTTGAATCGAAAGGAGAAGCGTTTGAGATGTTCAAGAAGTTCAAGGCTCTAGTGGAGAAACAAAGTGAGCAGCAAGTTAAGGTGTTACAAACTGACCGAGGGGGAGAGTTTACATCTACTGAGTTCAATCAGTTCTGTGAGAAAGAAGGGATACACCATGAGCTTACTATAACTTACACACCAGAGCAAAATGGTGTAGCGGAAAGGAAGAACAGAACTATAGTGGAGATAGCTAGAAGCATGTTAAAACAGAAGAATCTACCTAATCAGTTTTGGGCAGAAAGTGTGAGAACAGCAATGTACTTGTTGAACATATCTCCTACAAGAGCAGTCTTAAGCAGAACACCATATGAAGCTTGGTGTGGCAGGAAACCTGGGGTGAGTCATTTAAGAGTTTCTGGCAGTGTTTGCTACTCTCTTATAGATGTTCATAACAGGAAGAAGCTTGATGAAAAATCTGAGAAATGCATTTTTCTTGGATATTGTTCACAATCTAAAGGTTATAGATTGTACAATCATGTGAGTGGGAAGATTGTTGAGAGCAGAAATATTACCTTTAATGAGGAAGCGGTTTGGAATTGGCGTGAAGGTGGAAATGGTGAGCTTGTTGAGATTTCCGTTGACAACATTGATGAACAAGAAGAGAGTAAAAATCCAGCACACTCTGTAGCTAATACACAAGCAAGCTCAGCGCCTAGCTCACCTAGAGTTAATGGGGCAAGTGATGGAGAAGGAAATTCAAGCACAAGTCCACCTCAAAAATTCAGATCACTGCGAGAAATTTATGAGGAACAACATGCATTTTTTAGTGTTGATCCAATGACAGTTAATGAAGCAGAAAAGAATGAAGAATGGCGAAAAGCGATGGAAGAGGAGATCGCTTCTATAGAGAAGAATCAAACATGGCAGCTGGTTGAGCTTCCTGGTGATAAACATTCTATTGGTGTGAAGTGGGTGTTTAAAACTAAGTATCATGTAGATGGCAGCATTCAAAAGTATAAGGCAAGGCTGGTGGTTAAGGGGTATGCACAAGAATATCGAGTAGACTATGAAGATACTTTCTCTCCGGTAGCAAGGTTTGACACTGTAAGAATTCTTCATGCCTTAGGAGCTTATATGCGTTGGCCAATATACCAGTTTGATGTTAAGTCAGCTTTCTTGAATGGTGAGCTACTTGAAGAGGTTTATGTTGATCAGCCTGAAGGTTTTGTAGTTTATGGCAAAGAGGGTTTCGTCTACAGGTTGTATAAGGCTCTTTATGGGCTTGAACAAGCTCCCAGAGCTTGGTACAACAAGATTGATTCTTTCTTTGCAGATTCTGGCTTTGAAAGAAGCAAAAGTGAGCCTACTCTCTACATAAAGAAGCAAGGTGAAGGAGATATCCTTGTTATGTGTTTATATGTAGATGATATGATTTACATGGGTTCTAGTGCTTCACTTATTGCTAAGTTCAAAGCTAGTATGATGGAGAAGTTTGAGATGACAGATCTTGGGTTGTTGTATTTTTTCCTTGGTCTTGAGGTTAAGCAAGTGGAAGATGGGATTTTTGTGTCTCAACATAAGTATGCTTGTGACTTGCTTAAAAGGTTTGACATGACAGGTTGCAATGCTGTAGAAATTCCTATGAATGTCAATGAGAAGCTGCAAATGGACGATGGAACAATGAGTGCAGATGCAACAAAATTCAGGAGTTTAGTTGGAGGTCTTATCTATCTAACTCACACAAAACCAGATATTTGTTTGCTGTAAGTGCAATTTCTAGGTTCATGCACAATCCGACCAAGCATCATTTTGGAGAAGCAAAGAGGTTGTTGAGATATATTGGAGGAACAACAGATTATGGCTTATGGTACAACTCAGTTTCAGAATTTGAATTAGTTGGATTCACAGACAGTGATTGGGTAGGCTGTGTGGAAGATAGAAAAAGTACCTCAGGACATTTTTTCAATCTAGGTTCTGGAGCAGTTTGTTGGAGTTCAAAGAAGCAGAGAGTGACAGCTTTATCATCATTGGAAGCTGAGTATACATCAGCTATTGCAGCAGCATGTCAGGCAGTTTGGTTAAGAAGAATTTTGGAAGACATCAAGCAAGAACAAGTGAAGGCAATAACAATTTTCTGTGACAACAAGGCAACTATAACAATGACCAAGAATCCAACATATCATGGAAGAACAAAGCATATATCCGTCAAGGTCCACTTCATCAGAGATTTGGTTAGTGAAGGGTCAATTGTTTTGGAGCATTGCAGCACAAACGAGCAGAGTGCAGATGTTCTTACGAAAGCATTATCAAAGAACAAGTTTGACTACTTCAGAAGTAAGCTTGGAGTGTGCAAGTTTGAATCAAGGGAGAGTGTTGAAGAGTGATTCAAATTACAATCAATGATTTCAGTTACATGTTTTGCTAGTTTTTATTTCTAATCAATTGGGGGTTTCAGTTTTTTGCTTTTAATTATAGGATATAATGAGTTCATGGGTGTAGTGGGTGCTGTTACATTTTTGTTTCTTATAACTTCATGTTGTCTCTTTCATTTTCGATTATCAGAGAATAAAAGATTTTCAGCAAAACTTTCTTTGTGTTCTCTGTTCTTTTTTTTACTCTGTTTCTTCTAGTGTTTTGTCTCGTAACAACACATTGTTCCTTTACTCATTAGTTAGTTTCTCTTTTTGGGGCTCTCTGTAATTTATGCTAACAAGTTTGCTTTTAATCCTTTTTGTTATGATCTCGAAATCGATGTTTTTTTTTTCCGAAATATTCAATTTTTGTTTGCATTGAAGCAGGACGGAAGTGGTCATTTCTTTGCAATGTGTTTCTCCCATCGTTGTTGCCTTCTGTGAGGCCGTATGAAACTTGAAACATAACACTGTTTGTTTCTTTTGTCCTTGTTCTTAGAGCCATTGAGAATGATTTATAGGCGACAAAAATACGCTAGTTGCTCTTACTATCACACAGACGCACACATCTATACATATATGTGGTCTGTTTAAGTATTATTTCTGTTAAAACTTGGATTTGATTGACAGGCTAGTGAAGACCTCGAAACTGCTGCTAGATAAAAAAACGAGCAAGTATTTTGCTAAAGAAAAAACTAAAGCTAAAAATGAAAAAGAGGTGGAAGAAATTCCTTCCAAGAAGAAACTTAAGACTGATTCTGATGATTTAGGCAAGCCTCGTCCAAAAAAGGGTGTTAAGGTTGATGATGACGATGATGATTATCAAGTAGCTAGTTCAATGAAGACTCATGATATCACTCCCAGCAAAAAGCGAAAGTTTGGGTCAGGAAGAGGAATCGCTGATAAACCTGTTGATATGGACGAGAATGATGATGGTGAAGATGCTCAAGAAAAGAAAACTCCTCTGGAATCAGGAGGAAGAGGTAGTGACGGTAGATCTGCATCAGGAGCCTCTACTGGTGGAAGAGGTAGAGGTGGAGGGAGAGGTGGGTTTACTTTTGGTGAAAGGAAAGACCCACCACATAGAGGAGAAAAGGTCTGCTACTTTATACTTGATCAAAGGTCTTACTTTAACTTGTCTCTAACCTGAGGTCTTAATATCTTACTGACCTGTATCTGTTTTCAGGAAGTTCCTAAAGGCACCCCTGATTGCTTAGCTCGAATGACATTTGTAATTAGTGGAACACTTGATAGGTAGTTCGTTGTTTCCTGTTTCTTGTCTTTTCCCACCTTCTTTTCTCATGTTCCACTTTTTGTACCCTCTTGACGTTGCAGTTTAGAAAGAGAATTTCCTGTAGATTGGAAAATAATTGTTAAATCTTGTAGATTGGAAAATAATTTTCTGCTATCTCTAACATTAGACTTGCAGATTCTTACATGAATACTTATTGAACATTAGATTCTTACATGAATACTTATTGAACATTTGACTTTGTTACCTCATTTACCACAAATTATAAGACTGTCTAACGTGAAATTTGTTTCTAAACCTAAAATACATCATATGGCATGTATAATAAATCAAATGCTGCCAAGTATGTTCACATGTGTTGTGTATGAACTTCTATTCTCCAGTTTAGAAATGGAGGGATAGAATATGATATGCTCTCTAATACTTAAGAACTGATGTGTACTTGTTTCATTTGAATAGATCTTCATTATTGCATGGATCAAGGGAGGTACTCGAGCAGGTAATGGTCTCACAATGAAGCGCATTAAACCCTGTTGACAGCTTGGTTTTTGCTTATTCTGATAATGCATGTCCATTTTCCACGTGACACAATTTTCTTCATTAGGTTATCTGAGCATGAATCCTATTAATTACGTAGGATTATGGTTATGATATGAGCCTGCTTCTCACTTTTGTGGTTCCAGAGCTGCCTTATATGTCCTTATTCAGATTAATCATGTATTGCTGTGGACATAATCATTGAACGCAGGGAGAGCGTAATTCCAATAGATTTGGTGGATGGCTTGGCAAGAATTCTACTGCGGAAAAAAATAGAAGGTTACTGGAAGATCCGCATGTTCATGTCCTTGATTTCCGTGAATCCAGCTCTGGAAGATTGTTTCTTCCTGTACACTTAACTCTCTCAGATAGTTCTTCTGCTAGTGATATGTTTCCTTTACTTAGGGTTTACTACTTCGATTAGTCTTTGAAATCTATAATCTGCTTCCTTTCGTTTCTTTATATTTCATCCGAATGTGAAAGTTCAACTTTTTGTACCTCTTGAAAAGAATATTATGCGATATATTTTGTTAATCCAACTTTCTGACTAACGTCAAGATTGACCACAGAGAGATACTTCGTCTGGATTATCTCCCCCTTCTCTTGACTCGCTTGACGGAGTCCATTTCAGACACTGCCTAAGGTTAGATTAACTAGTAGCTATTTATGTTCGGGGTTTAGATAAACTTTGTCTTTTAATATGGAGGACAAGGTTAATATGGTGAGATACATTATGTTCTGTTACTTAATCATGTATATGTAAAATACTTACTCAGGATGAAGCTGTTTCAGAAGTTGTTGAGTTCATGAACTCCTACTCAATAAGCCAGGAGGACTTTGATACCATTATGGAGTTGACAAAATTTAAGGTATACACAAGTTTCTGTTTTGTAGGATATCACTGCTACAGCTGCGACAATCTACTTCACTAATGTTTGCAAACCTTACAAATTAGGGACATGCAAATCCGTTGGAGAGTGTTCCACCTGCAGTTAAAGCAGCTTTGACGAAAATATATAATGAGACGAGTAAAACCAGAATGGTACGTGCTACGGACATGGTGCAGCTTCCGGGAGTGAAAAAGGCACCAAAGAAGCGAATAGCTGCAATGCTTGAACGAACTGTTGAAAGTTTAAGAGATGAAGATGGCGAGCCGTTAGCAGAAAATGAAGAAGAAATTGCATCAGACGCTGAGGAAGACTCAGGTATGGTGTATATATGTGAACCATTGTTATAGGTTCAGGTAACTACGCCTGTATAACTAGAATCTGACTGGGTTTCTCGTTTTTGGTTTTGATATTCCAGAAGAAGCAACCAATGGAGAAAATCTGGAGTCAGATCTGAAAAAGCTGAATGCTAAAGGTCAGTTCATCAGTTGTGTTTTCCTCTACAAAACCAATTAAGTCCAGAACCAAAATTGATAGATTGTGGACCTCCATCATGACAACTTCTCACTATCTTTAGTCCACATTGGAAAATAATTTGTTGACTATCATCTCCAAGTCTTAACGAACTATGATCTGGTTGCAGGGAGATCCAAGTTGAAGTGAATCTGAAAGGAGCAGGAAGCTCTGGTACAAGAAAGGCAGCGGGAAGAGGCAGAGGCAAAGCAGCTGATCCATCTACTGACAAGCCAACCGCACCTGTTTTAATTGCCAGTAGCGAATTTTAAAGTCAAATCTCGGAAGCAAAAATCATAAGCTGGATTATCTTAACTAATAACCATCCCACCCAGCTATTAGTTAAGTTCTTTTTGTTATTTACCTTTTTTAGGATATGAAAATTTTAAATTTAGTTCTGTAAACAGATAAAATAGTAATTTAGCGACAACAACCTAAAGTTGAGATTATTAATCTATAACTGATTTACTGATATTTACAATATGAGCGGTAAAAATATATTTTAACCTAACGCACAAAATCTGTTGCGTAGGATCCAAGTAACCAGCATATCGGAGGATAATTTGGCGACAAATGCCAATGGAAATCTCAACTTGAAATATCAAAAGGCCAAAATCATTTATTACTATATATTGAATTTTGGTACAAACTTTTATCATATAAGTGTTACACACATTGAATGATATTTATAAGGTTGCATCTTTTTATTTTAAACAATAGGAGAAAACCCCAAAAAAAAAAAAAAAAAAACCATTAGGATTCGATCTCAAAAGGCGTACTAAATCGTAACATGTAAAATTTGTATTATACATTCCTCTTTTCCCAAGAAGTGGAATTTGAGGATTCAATAACTTACTATTTCTTCTCAGCTGCTGAAGTTGCTCCATAAATCTGTGAGGCTCACTTCTGCATCTGATTCGAACCAGTAATCTGCTTTTAACTGGAAATATACACAATCAAAACATAAACTTAGTAATAACGTATGAGTAAGAGGATTATCAAAATCACATATCAGTGGATCAACACTTTACATCAGTATCTGAAGTTACTATTTTCAAGGAAGGAGTGTCTACTCCAAATGACACATTTTTATTGGACTCATCACCCAACTTGTCACTTGTTTCTCCACTGTCTCCTTTGTATTTGCTGTGAGTCACATGTTTGTTCCGAGATAAGTATAAGCCAAGACCAGACACAGATAGAGTAAAAGTGTTGCTAAATACCTTAAAAGGTAGACATCGATTGGCCCTATCCTACTCCTAATGACCATCCGGTATTGTCGTTGAGGAAAACTCATCACCTATCATAAACACACTGTCGGTTCACTCTGTGGACACATTGTATTAACTGCACAGTAATATGAAAGAATAGAAAATCTTCACCTCATCTGGATCTGGAACCTCAATATAACTAGCTGTAGGAGCTTTAATTGCCAGTAGCGTCTGGTTCTGTATCAAAGACGACCAGTTTAGTTTGTTGATTCTAGTTAACAAATACATAAGACAATTTTCAAGAAATAATTGCGGAGTACCTGAAATTGTGGGAGGCTCGTTATATCTTCCTCTGTCATAAACATGTACCTGTTTATTTCCATCATTGATCTTAGCAAAGTTCTCGCGTAGATACAAAATATGAGACTCAAATACTTATGAAAAAATACCTTCGACAATATTCATCTTCCTCCAAAGATCTCAGAGCTTCTTGTCTATCCCTGATGATATATAACATGATGGTCTTAAGACCATGTAGGAAAGGAACAATAGATAAAGTCCTCAAATAAAATAAAAGAACATAGGCAACCAACCTTATAAGATGATCCAACCTGCTTTCCTCAGCTTGCATACTTTCTACTTCTAACTGAAAATATGTAGAGATGTAACTGGTCATTAATGGGAAATTTGAAGATAACTGTGTGAATCGACTATACTGTCAAACTGCCAACTCCAAAAAGCAAGAACATCTCATATCCCCGAGATTTGTGTTAAGAAGAAGTGGTTATAGACAGAAGATAATCATGAATTTGATAGTTTATTCCAATGTAGTAAGTTCTATGACAAAGTAATATGTGAAAATGCTTGTCAATGTGAACCTTAAGCCTAGAAATTTGATCTCCCATGTCTATCTGTCCAAGATTGTCAGCACCCCTGCATTGATGGGTCAAATCCAAAGTCAGAACTTAAGCTACATATGCTGCACTATATCCAAGTAAGAAATGATTTGTGTAATTTACTTCCAGCGGATATGGTTCTTTGTAGTTTTCTCTATCAATCCAATTCCTTCAAGAACATTTGTAATATCATATATCCTTCTTTTCTGTACCTGTTAAGTGGAGTCAAAAGCACATAAGAGGAGATTCTAACGAACTGATGAACGTACCTAATGACTTCAGAGAGCAGCAATGATTTGTGAATCAAACACTTCAAGATAAGGGTTAAGAAGGTGAGATTGAGGTCTACGATTACATGTTCTACAATTTGAGGCATACATTTTTAGTTCAATAACTAGCTATGTTTTGCATACCTCCAAAACTTTTGCACAATAGTTAAGGTCAAGTGTTCCATCCTCAGCTTCCTGGATCAACTTGACGAACTTTTTTGTCAACAATCCTAAGAAACGAAAAAGAAACAACAACAAAATTAGAGTTGTAATCCCCATACAAACATGAACCTGATAGAATGTAAACAGAACTAGATGTGATTGCGCCTAGCACTTACCTAGAGAACTGTCATAACGGCAGTTATAAGTAGTTGCAATTACGTCACCATTGTGTGCTTCTGCACAAAAATAATAATCACCACAATGCTGAATACAAACAGATTCTTTTCTTATGACATATCGCATTGTGAGAATAAGCTATAGAGATTGATCAGAAACTAGATACCGGCGTTTCCGATTCGCTTCCCTGTCTTTGACAGTTTAGTACCCTTTGAGTTGTATCCACGTTTACTGTCTTGAGGAGACTCTTGTTTCACTATTACTTTAGCTATATCTATGCTTTCTCTAGACATGTTGGCAATGGAACCAAGCTGAATACGGTGATTCTTTCTACTTTTCTGCTGCAAAAAGATTTTGACTTGATAATATTAGTTGATGTACCTCAAACGAAACTAAAAAGCATCGAAACATAAGATAAAATCATGCTTCATAGTGCAAACCACAGTGATCCTCATATTCTATGTCCTTTCAACAATCACCAAAAGAAACAAGAGAACAATCGGCTGCAATTATGAAGTTCCCCAGTTGTGGAATTTGACAAAGAATATCAAATTTGAAATTGAAGATTCATTGACACAGTGAAGAGAATTGAAAGATCCAATTTTGGATTACGTTTCCCTTTATAACCAAACTTCATTAAATTTTACGCGAATTTTCGGATCAAAAGTTAAGGGAAAAACCTAGCACTTCCCAATATAAGTTGGAAATCGAACAAAGAATCTACACAAAAAGAAACAGAGAGGATAAAAAACTCACAACTCTCTGAGTAATTTGAGAGTAAGAGTCGTCCCAGTGAGGTGGAATAATCGGAGATTGTTGTGCATTCGACGTCAAAGAAAGTGGGTCAAAACCAGAGAAAGGAAGATTCGGATTCAGAGAAGAGTAAAGCGGATCAGAGGAGGAGATAGATTGAAGTAGCTCAAAACGGAAAGGAGATCGGTGGTGGTAAGAAAGAGTCGGATCTTCACCGGAGTTCGATGTCGCGGCCATAAACGACGGTGTACCTCCGGTGGAGAAAGATAATATTAAGTGATATCTAAGCGATTTCAAGGCTTGAAAATCTTCGTTTAGGTTAGTCGGAAGAGGGAAATGAAGAAGAAGAAGAGGGAGAGAGAAGAGAGGAAACAGCGGGAAGAAGAGGGAGGGTAAAAGGGTCTTTTCACCGTATTAAAAACAAATTAATATAAAAGAAAAAATAGAATAATGAAAAAGAGCAGTGTGCAAAAGTTGGAGAGAGTTTCGAATTCTGTCTAAAGCCCCGCCTAATAAGTTCTTCCACTTATGGTTATAGCTTTGCCTATTATTTGGGCTTGGGCTTGGGTTTGACTTTATGTTGACGTGGGCTTCAATTGGGCTTTTTATATCTCTTCTAGGGTGCATGTATCCTCATGATCTGTGTGAACGTTTCCTGTCCTAATATCTAGTACATAAATAACATGTCGCATGGTGTCGATATTAGCTATTACTTATGACCTGGATCTCTTTAATTTTACGTCAATGTGACCTATATTTTTAGGCTCCAGTTAAATGATCTATGTCTAATTTATCTTGCGAATTATGTGAACGAGTTTTAACAAATTTGAACTAGCTCATAAGATTCATTTTTTGGTATGATATATGGTGTAAAGTTAATTTTCTAAAAAAAATTTCAATATATAATGTTAGATTTATTAACTAGATCATCGTAGTTCCTAATCACATAACTAAGAAAAACTCAGTCGTAAACTTTTTCTTTTACTTAGATGATCATTATGTTTTCAGAATATATTATTATTTGAAAATATTAATATATATTATGTCATATCTCTTTCACATAACACAAATAATTTCGCTTTAGGGTTTTGTCGTTCTTGCTTTTAAACTCTATTAGGAGATATTTCGGGGTACACCTGGTATTATACTATATATTTTTACCCAACTTTAAGAGTCGAAACCAAACCATTTGACAATTTGGCATTTGGAAAAAATATAGTATATAAGAGCATCTTTAATGGTGAGACCCATTAGGGGTCTCTTACCATTTTTTTTTTCTTATTAAAAAAAGTCAATCCGGGTTCGCCACGTGGCGAATCCGGATTGGCTCCTTCTTTTAATTTTAAAAAGAAAATGGTAAGATCCTAATGGGTCTCACCATTAAAGATGCTCTAAGAGATTAAGGACGTGGTTATGAAAAAAATAAAATAAAACCCATAAAATTAATTATTAAGCTAAATTTTCAGAAATTAATTATTTTACTTTCGCCATGTAAAATAATATATAACTTTGATTCATACAAAATAAATGATCTGAATATTAAATTATTTAATAAATGAGCTTAACTAAGTTAGTTCACTAAGGTTGCTAACTGTTCATATTTTTTTTTTTTAAGACAAATTAGCCAATCCGGGTTCGCCACGTGGCGAACTCGGATTGGCTGCTTTTTTTAGACTAAAAAAAAAAAATTATTAAAAAATGGTTAGAGACCCCTAATGGGTCTCACCATTGCACTTGCTCTAAACACACTAAGCTACAATTCACTGCTTCATTAACTCTCATAAGTCAAGTGATTCTGCAAATCTATGATAATCTATTAACCCACTTTGTTATAGCTAAAAGGAGGGATGTTATGGGACATTGGATTTTAGTGATAAGAGAGATAATTACTGCATAATGTTTTCTATGTACCTCAATTTAATATTACTATCGTACCTTCATTTTTCACTATTTTCATGTTCATTGCTCTTTACTTCCTTCTCCTCTTCCATGTCTCTAATGGTTTTTGATCTCTTCGGTGATTTCTACTGGCTAAAAGAGAAAATGAAAATAAAGTTGTGTATATAGCAATGAGAAAGCTATGAAATATATGGAAACAATTGAGAGATAATGAATAGACTTACTGAAGTATCAAAGAGCTGATCAAAAACATCATAGTTGATTAATCTACTAAGTCCCTGTAAGAGTCAAGACTCAAGTTAAAAAGAGGAACACACACAACTCTAAAAGTTGTATTCAAAGCTAATTTCGACAAAGAGCAATGCTTTATAGATTTGTTTCTTGACTATGCACTTCTGGTTTCAGGGTTGGAACAGATGATAATTGCTGAGAAAACTCGGTTCAAGTATTACAGACATCAAGGAAGACGCACTTTTACCTTTTTCTCAAGCGTTCTACAAACCGCTTCCATGGTTGTGGATGGAGGAGGTGCGTTCTTTGCTTCCTCTGCCCGTTTTTGTCGCTTTTCCTATATCGAAAAAAGAGAACAAGAGTTTGATTGAGAAACCATATAGGTGTCATTAGTGGCCATCAAATTATTCTCCATAAGTCAACATGAACATAATACCAAAGTTCACCTTTCTAGATTTTGTCACAGCTGCTTTAGAAGCTTCGACAAGCCTTCTTGCATATTCAGGGCAATTAACATTGCTTGCCTTTACAGCTTCACTAGCTATCGTCTTACCTCCTTTCTCCTGCAAAGCAATATAATTTGGTGAGTTTCTTTTGTAAGTTGCATGATTCATCTGAAGCTTCATCATGTCCATCATGCCCATCTTTTTCTACTTCAGCTTTCTCTGGGACACAGCACAAAAGGATTCTCTAGAGCTCAAGCGATAGTCAAACTTCAAGCTGGTTGGAAAGCAATTACACTCACCCGAACATCGTTCTTCTCTAGATGCTTTTTCCATTCTCTTTTTCTCTGCTCGCTGGAAAGCAGGAGGATCCGACCCACCAACAAGTCCACCAGAAACACTTATGAACTCCAGAAATTTTTGGAAAAAAGCATCTAATTTGTCAACTCTCAGAGCCATGTGTCAAGTACTCGCAGTACTTACATCATTATAACAGCTCTCACATAATCCATAACCAAAAGGCTTACAATCCGGATGCAGACAGAGCAGTCCTCTGTCCGAACTTGGTTTCGTAGTGAAAGATCTTTTATGCAATACTCTCTCTTTCACTGAGCTCATCAATCTAGCCACACATGTACAACCACAGGAAACGAATGAACAATAAATCAACAAGTAATACTATTCTAAATGATACACATTGATTTATATGAAAACTAAGCCTATGTTGCATATGAAACAACTACAAGTGATACTAGGACGGTGAAACCAGATAGACAACTCGTTATCAATCATATTTGGTGATATGACCAGTTAGCAATAATAATTCCACATCAAGAATCTCTTAGCCTTAGATCTGTAACATATTATGTAAACGAAATAACTCAAATTTAAACTTGCAGCCTCAGTATTTCCAAACTCAATCAATCTTTTAGCTAGAGTTGTTTCACATATATGCACAATTTTCACCTGAAAGATTTAGTCACATCAACTCATCACCAATGCCCAAGCCATCTCTCAAACTCATAAGCTCATCTCTAGCTGCAACAACAAAAACAAAAAAAGACCAATGATCAAAATTTCACAAACATAAAGATTCTACCTTCACAGGAAGGAAAATACAGAATAAGCAGTTAGGCTAATATATGAGCCAATGAATATCTGCAAACTTGTAAATGCTAAGATCACATCAAACATAAACAAAACCTGAAAAGTATATGTATCAATTAGACTAGCTAGAAAAGACAGTACCTAGTCTAATTCTCCTTTCACGTGAGCTTGAAATCCCACTCTGAACACTCCTCACTATGTTACCAGATGATTAACTCTGTAGGCACAGAACAATTGTGTATACTTGAAACCAAGTTTTGTAAAGAAAAACAACACAGAGCCAATGGTCGAAAATAAGACATCCTTCTAAACCAACTCTCTAGATTACCGTTGAAAATACAGCAGTCTTATAAAATATAAAACCATTGCCTATTCTAATCTATGGAAGATACTTCTAATGATGGCTACAATCCAGAAAAAGGCACGATGCTTTCAACCAGAAAAAAGTTCCTAACTTCACTCACTCATTAAGGCATTACGAAACATCTAAGCAGAGCTAACAATACGGATTCAGAACTCAATCTCATGATCAGAGAACAAAACCACACTTTATGAAAATTGAGCTTCAATGGGCAAATATAAAATGGAAAAAAGCATTATAATTTGATTTTATTTAACTTATCTGAATTTATCATATATTTAGTTTATGAATAAAAGTATATAAACTAAAAACTTAGTATATACTAGATGATTAATTTTTTTATGTCATACTGTAAAATTATTTTTTTATTCGTGATAGTTTATACTATACGAATTCATTTCGAGACGAAATTTTATTTTTAGCTTATGTTGATTAGTCTAATATTTTTTATTTCACATTTGCGTCAAAACAATTATTTGGTTGATATATGTCGATTTATTGTAACAGATAAGATAACATGGATAGTTTAATTACATTTCCTAATGTACATATTTTCTATAGTTTGAAATAAATAAATAAATAAACTCAATCTTTTGTATTTAAATGTAATATTCTATCTGAAAAATAATTATTAATTTTAACTGTCTTTTTCACCAAATTAAAGGATAAAAGAAAAAGCTAAAATGAAGTTCAGAAAAAAATCACTAAACAAAATCTCCAACTTAATTATGTAATAATTTTTTTTTATCCAAAACCCATGTCCATCTAAGATATTTTGTCATATTTATATTTCTATTTACAAAACATATTTACATTTATGTGTTGGAACTGAAAGATTACAATAAGAATATGGATCATTGATTGCAAGAATGTCTTCATTATGGACAATATCGGATCTATACATGTCCAAATTGCATGTGATAATTTTTTATAAAAAAAAGAGTAAGTTTTTCAAAATAAATTGTACAGGCTTTTAAGTTTTAATACATTATCCATATTTTCATTAAGTTTAGCCAGTCAAGGGGTACTAAAAAGGAAAAAAAAAACAATTAATGAATGATACTTTAATTTTAGTGTCTGATTAATAAAGAAAAAAAATATTATCCATATGAATGAAAAACTTTTTGTTTTGTTAATTTAAAAATGAAAAATTGTCTGGATATCTTGATGTTGTACTGAATTTCATGTGACAGTAAAGCGAAATCTATGTTATTTGTCATGGATCTGTATTGAAAACAATATTATGAAACTGATACCTAAAATAATAAAATTACTTTTAACTTATAAATATTGAACTTTTGCTGAAAACGAATCTTTTCATCTTGTTACTCTTATCAACTTAGATTAACCCTTACAATAAATGGAGAATCTCCTTTATATTGACCTCTATGCAACATCTTCATTAACATTAGAAAATTATATTATTAGTTTTCTGTATCATATTGTATATAATCGTTGAAAGCCATTAACTGATTTATAATATACTACTATAAGACTAATACCCGAAAACAGAAATAAAAAAATGTGTCAAAAACATCTCTATATTTCTACCATTATTTTCTTAAAGTCCCTATTGTTTTCTACAAAGAAACATATTTAATTACTAAATATTTTCCATGTTCTAGAACAAATACTCTGAAAGTTGCAAACAAGTTAGACTTAAAATATCTTATCCGATTTTAATTACTTTAATTAAGTGAAAACTTGAACCAAAATCAATTGTTTCAATAATATCTTGATATATACCAGCTACTGACAAGCAAAAGACGACTCTTTGAGTGATGGATCATATGTATTTTTGTAATTATTACTTTGCTCGTTAAAGTGTTTTATATTTTTGTAAGTATTACCAAAGTCGTTTGTGAGAAAGAAATTGTACATAAACCATTTTTCTCCGAAGGAAGTGGACACATGTGTAAATGCATGTATATGAGTGGCCGGCATGTGTGCGTATATTTGTATAATACATTACAAAAAAAATGTGAATAAGAGTATAATACGTGATAAAAAGGGATCTATAGGAAGATAGTAGAAGACAAGAGAATAAAGGTAAGAGTATCGTGTGAGAAGAAGACCATGTTTTGCGGCAATATCACGAGGACCACTATGACAATGTGTATAGCTTTAGTTATAAATCTCTATTGACGTTTATGTGCTCTTCTCTTGGCTTCTCCTATTTGCACTTTACCTTCTAAAGCACCTTCTTCTTTTCACTATCTCTTACATTTTCTTTCTTTCTTTATTATAATTGTAGTTTTTTAGCCATTAGTATTATATTTATGTTCCATTGAATTTTTGTCGGGCATGATACTAATTGTGGTTGATTTTTTTTTCGAACAATTGGATAAACAAAATTCGATCTACAACCTAAATATGTTCGACTAAAATATGCTAAGACTTAAATTCAAAAACAAATCAACTGGATCACCTGTTTTTGACATATTAATTATGGTTGGTAATATGTTTTTTTCGCATTAGCTTGCAAGATTTATACATAATGAAATAAATTATAATAAA
>JAKUCM010000344.1:0-12500 GCA_023374145.1 Lepidium sativum | reverse complement strand
TGTCGGCTTTATTTGTTAATTTTTACAACAGGAGATGGTAATGATGGAAGAATCTTCAAGGAACCCCGCAGATGCTAATGATGGTAAAGAACAGACTCAGAGACATTGGTGGATATATCTTCAAGAAAGTCATCGTCTTACAAAGAAATATTATCTTTTACAGAGAAAAACTTTACTTTTTTTTTGGGTCACTCCATTCACTTGAGCAATGCTATACTTAGTTGAACTCAGATGTACGGATCATACTGTTTAGTTTTTCTCATTACATCTTGCTTAAAAACCTAACAAAGTAGAGAGTTTACAAAAATCATGAAAGTCTTTAATTTCAGATACCAATAAATAACTGGCTTACAAGCATCTCAAACTATCACTTATCATAGTTTTCCTGTCACTAAAACATTAAAAAAGTAAGAAGATACAGAGTGGTGCGACTCAGACCAAAGTTAACTCGAGTTAACTTAAGTCTTTTTCTGAGTCCTTATTCTTTGCAAAATGGTTTGCACATTGTGCTGGTAAAACGCATTGTCTTTAGTTGTATCACTGTTTTGAGTATTCTTGTCAGTAAAAAATGGTGACATTTCAGGTAAGATCTCAATCCCTGCCAAATGTTGTGCCCACTTATATGGCCTCGAAGTTCTGCTCTTATCAAATGCATGATCATCGCCAAGAATAAGCTTGGCTGACTGAATATCATGAGATAAGCCAACCAAAAAGAAAGTAAGTATGAATGTTATCAAACTAACATATACGAATGAATGTCGAAAAGGAAAATGTACCTGATGAGGAGGCTCAAGTCCAGAATCGTCTGCAAATAAGTTGCAAAGGACATTTGTTTCAGGTTCAGCCTGAGACTCTTCAATGCCAGCACATACAACATTCAACTTTAACAAGTACTCAAACTTGAGAATGACAAGTTCATGAGATTTTGGATCTGGAATCTCATTATCATAAACGTGAAGGACAACTCTAAGAGGATGAACTTGATATAGTGCTACTTCCTCAGAACCCTCTTTCCTGAGTCGCTTCGTTTTCCTTTTTCCATCCTCATCATCTTCATTATCATTCTCCAGTCTTAGATCCTCTGCATTTTCATAAAGCAAATAAGCACTACATTTTCAGTTCTTATTTCAACTGAATGTTTCACAATTGCTAACCTGAATTCTGTTCCGCTTGCTCTCGGGCATAAGTTCGAGCATCCTTAAGGCTCCCAGATATGTCGACATCGATCTTCTCTTCAAAAGCTTCTTTTTGTGCCATGAACTGTGAATATATAACGTAAAGCGGAGGAGGAAGAAGCTCAGCTAGATTATGATACTTAAGCTTCTTTTGATTTTGCAAACTCAACTGATTCTGAACTGGAAAAGATGCTTTCTTCAGAGACTTAAGGTGCACTGGAAGACTTGACAGAAACTTGTTACGTTCTGCATTAGTTTCAAGCAAACACTTCTTATGTTGTTCCAACCTTGCTCGAAGCTTGCATAGCTCTTTCCTCTGAATCAAAAGATGCATAAAGCTTAAACATTCAATCACTTACCAATCAAAAGCTCCTAGAAGAACCAAAACATAAATTTTAAAATGAAATTAACCTGATGGAGCTCAAAATTGAGTCTTTTAAGCATCAAATCATGAGAACTATCATTTGAGAGCGTTTGAGATTTGATTGCTTCAGGAGCGTCTCTGAAGAACTCTTGTTTGGAGATAAGATCAATGTTTGGATACTTAGATTTAAAATCTCTGCAGGCTTTAGTTGCTTTGAGGTAATGGCTCTTCTCATACATGAGATTATGAAGCTCGAGTGTCGTGAACTCCACAGGAGATTTTGCTAATTCCGTCTCAGCTTTCACTTTCTCTTCT
The DNA here is from genome assembly GCA_023374145.1 of Lepidium sativum. Classification (NCBI taxonomy): domain Eukaryota; kingdom Viridiplantae; phylum Streptophyta; class Magnoliopsida; order Brassicales; family Brassicaceae; genus Lepidium; species Lepidium sativum. The sequence goes on along the minus strand of JAKUCM010000344.1, from coordinate 10,646 downwards.
TCTTTCAGAATCGCGCGATTCACTTGACGCAGATTGATGAAGCTGAGAAACATTTGAGTAAGGAGTTCGCGATTCTCGGATTTAGGGCTTCCTTGTTGCTTGATGGAGAGCATTCTCGCAACGATTCCTTCGACGGAGGCTTTGGTCTCTTGTAGAAGCTCAAACGGTGGTTTCTCCGCCGTAGCCACCGTGTCTTTTCCTACCTTCGATTCCATATTGAAAGTACAAAGTTCACAAAAATAAAAATAAAGATAGCAATCAAATATATTATCAAATTCTACCAAACCGACGTCGTTTTGGTACCAAAATAAAAAACTTGGGTTTTAGACTTCAGAGGGAGGGGTTTCATTGAATCACTGGATTCATATTCCTAAGAGAATGGGAAACGTCGCAGGCGAAGAAGAAGTAGGAACAGCTATTGAAGCTCTGGGTTCTCTCTTTAAGCTTACTCAAGTCCATCTATGGTAATAGTCCTTGAATTTTTAAAGAAAATTTAACCTTTTTCCTTTGAGTTTTTAGCTGTTTTTTTTTCCTCTCTTCTGATTTGGGTCTTTGAATTCTCAGGGCCGATGGGTCAATAGATACTCCTTTGGAAATGCAGATATCGGCAGAAAAGAGTACTCGTAATCTTCCTGGAATTGCGAGTATGTCTTAGTTTTAGGTTATGTTCAAAGTTTTGATTTTTATTTCTCTGTTGATGATCTTACAAGTTGTTTACTTTAAATCTGGTAAAGATATTAGGTCTGAGGAGATGAATTTGATAAAAGAGATGAATTCTATGGGTCTTCCGGTTTCCTTTAGAACAAATAAGGAGGTTCCTTTTGCTCCCATTTAACAAAATTTATGGTTTTTGTTAGTTTTACATTCTCTGAGCAAAGCATTCGAACAACTTATGCAGTGGAAGAACAGAACAAGAGGTTACAAAAAGGAAGGAATTAAGGATCTACCAGAAGAGGTTAATGTAGCATCCACTATGAATATGGTGACTGATGATACAGAGGTTGACATACCGTGTTTGGAGACTGGTTATGTTCCCAAAACCTTAGTTGAAGAAGAAAATTGTGAACTTGTTGTTGGGAGCTGTTGCTTGGGAAATGAAGATAGAGATTCAGTGCTATCATCAGAGGCAACAGATTCTCATGACTCTAATGAATGGAAAGTCTACTGGGATTCATATTATGGACGAAGTTATTTTTACAACAGTAAGACACAAGAGTCGACATGGGAGCCTCCACTTGGGATGGAGCATCTAGCTTATAGCAACAAAAACCATAACTTGAATGAATTGGCCGTAGAGGTAAATGAGATGGATGCCTGTCCTTTTTATCATTCTTGTAAACTTTCGGGAGATATTTTTAATTTACCATGTGAATGGTTCTTTTCTTTGGGTATTAAGACAATAGAGAAGCCACATGGTGACCTGATCAGAATTGTACCTGCTGATGATGCTCCCACAGAAAAATCAGATCATCTTGACGGGATTTATCAAAGTCCATGTGAAACAGAAGCTCTTGAGGAAGTTAGCAGGTATTACAATTCAACGGCATGTGTTCTTTCTTCCTGCTAGTTTTTATAATGGCATTATGTTCTTGGAGTGAATTTCGTAAAATATAGGTGTTAGCAAGGGAATAACAACCATATTTTCTGATATCTTTTAGTTTTAGCCATTGATCACAATTCACAACAATATTTATATGTAATTAATATGTATCAATCTTACCTAGTGTCCAAAGCATTGATATTTAAACCTATGTGGCAATACTGGGACAACTACAAGGAGAACGTTTTTGGTTATAGAGATTGAGGGTTTTTGAAATGGTCTTGTTTGAAGCTATTGATATAAAGCTGGCATAATCTCAAACATATAGCATTAAATGCCACATCTCTGTCTACCGGTGTGCTTAAAGTGCATGACCTTGGTTTCTGTCTGTTGTTGAGCGTCCTTAATGACAGCCTTCTAACATTTTACTTGTTTCCAGTTTGATTGATACTTGTCAAGAAACTTCCATCGGAAATCAATCTTTGGATATTATTACTCTCGATGAAGAAGGAAATTGTGCATATGCTATTAATTCTGCAAGGAAGACTAAAAAGGGGTCCAGAAGAAGTCGAGCCAAGAAGAAATTGATCGATTTGTACACAGGTTTGCAATAACTTGGCATACATATAGTTCACTGTTTTCATAGCTTGAGCTGGTCTGCAAAATGTTTGAGATTCTTCTGTGAGCAGAGACTCAAACAAAAGATGCCGAAGAGTATTCTGCAATCCATGTCAAGTATTGGTGCCAAAGATATTTCCTCTTCTCCAGATTTGATGAAGGCATTAAAATGGATGAGGAAGGGTGGTTTTCTGTCACTCCTGAACCTATAGCTAAGCATCATGCCACACGTTGTAAAGGAGGCATAGTCATTGACTGTTTTACAGGAGTTGGTGGAAATGCTATTCAGCTCGCATTAAGGTGGCTGAAAAGTACATATTAGTATAATTTAGTAAGAAAAAAAGGTGGCTTTTTGTCACTAAGGTATTGCTGCTTTGCTAGATACTCATGTGATCGCAGGATTTGAGTTTTACAAAGATTTCTCAATTAATTGGTGGAAGTAGCTTTTCGTAAAATTTTGGGTAAATTTTATTTCTCATTCCCTTCTGTGTTACCATTTTAGGAATCACTATGTGATTGCAATTGATATAGATCCAAAGAGACTTTATTTAGCACAACATAATGCTGCCATATATGGTGTTGCTGATAAAATTGACTTTGTGAGGGGAGACTTCTTTGACTTAGCGCATAACTTGAAGGTTTTTCTCTATAACTTTTCTCAGTCTTTTTGGTCTTTTTGTAGCCATTTAAAAATATTCTGTTGTGCAGGCAAGCACTGTATTCTTATCTCCTCCCTGGGGAGGTCCTGATTATCTTAAAGCACGTATGTATGACATGAAAACAATGTTAAGACCACGTGACGGGTATATTTCTCTTATTGATTATTTGTTATGTGATTTTGAGTTTTTGAGCTCTTGAATCTCTTTCCATGATAAGAAATATGTTCTCACTTTCTTAAATGATGCAGAGATGCTCTGTTCAAGGCAGCCATGAACATTGCGTCAACAATCATAATGTTTCTACCAAGAAATGTTGATATTAACCAATTGGCAGAGCTAGCCTTATCAACTTCTCCTCCATGGTCACTTGAGGCAAGTGTTTTTTTCTCATCTTTTTCCTAGTTGGTCGATAACGTCTTCTAGCATTTTGTTTGGGATTTAGAAAGGTATTTGAAGAATTTATTAGATAGATTTCCAATCATTTTCCTTGACCGATGATTTGTGGTCTTGTTACATTGTTATTTGACATTTATGTTGGAACCAAAGCTTGCAAAAAATATTAGTAAGGTCTTGTTCGTTTGCTGGTCGCTGGCGACCGCGACCTGCGACCAGCGACTGCGACCAAAAAATTTACTTTTTGTTCGTTTGACAGTCGCTGCGATCAGTCACTGTGTTGTTCGTTTACCAGCGACTGGTCGCTGCGACCGGTCGCGGAACCAGCGACTACGAAACGAACATGTTTTGGTCGCAGTCGCTGGTCGCGGTCGCCAGCGACCAGCAAACGAACAAGACCTAACAGTTTGTCTAACATGCAAGCCTCAATGTTTTCAGGTAGAAAAGAACTACTTAAATGGGAAACTAAAGGCTATAACTGCATACTTCTTCAGGGAACATGGTTTTAAGAATTTCGAAGAAGACAAAGTGTCGCCTGACACAGGCCACTAAATGCCAAAGGTGTTTGCAATCTGTCTTTTGTATCAGTTTATTGAATCCAAGTGGACAAAATTTGATGTATGATCTTAGATAAAAGTATTTGTATATATAAAGTTGTTCTGTAAACTCTGAGTTTAGCTCACTACTTGATATGTAACTGTGATTGAGTAATCAGTTTTAGCAATTACTCAACTACTGTTAGTCACTGCTTCAAACTGTAAATTGAAATGAAGTGAGACTCAACTGGTTTTAACTTTTTTGTATTTTATTTTGTTTTTCACCCATTCTGTAACTTTACAATCTGGATAATGTGTAACTGCAATGTACTGTTAAATCTTGTCCTGTGTCTTGCCAAACATACAGAACACGAGAATCATTATAATGAACGTAAAGCCAAAAATGTACATTTGTCCAAATTTGAGCCTTTTGTGATGTTTTTAGCCATATTCGAACAGTAATAGGTCAAATAGCAACCTGTGTTTACATAGTAGTTTCTGGAACCACTTGAGAGGAGTGAAAGAGTTGAGAAGCTTTCAATAACTCAATGAGTTACTACAAACTTTTACCTACTCAGATTTTATTTTTACTTTGCAAGAGAATTGATTGTATTTTAAGAATGTTTTTATTTATTTCGTAGATGGATAAACTATTTTGTGACATGGTCAATAATAATAAGAGTAATTTTCAAAAGTTGCTCAATATTTATCATGCTCAATGATTAATAATAACACAAATTTCAAACTTACTCAAGTTCTTATAATTATATACATTAGAATGTTGTGTATATGTATGTATTAGTAATTATTGTTTGATAAAATGTTCATATAAAATTGTGTCCGTTCACAATGTAACACTAATGTTTTATTGCCTCTATTTATATCTTCTTCTAGATTTCATTTGATACTCAAGATCACATCTGTTTGTCACCACCCAACAGAGATTCTCAAAATGGCGTCGGAGTTATCTTACCAAGTTCACCGTCCAGCTAGATCAGGAGGATCTCGACGAGACTCTAGCCCCGACTCGATAATCTTCACACCGGAATCTAATCTCAGTCTCTTCTCTTCCGCTTCCGTTAGCGTTGATCGTTGTTCTTCAACTTCCGACGCTCATGACCGCGACTCTATCGTCTCCGGTCTTTCACTGGTACTATCACTATGTTCCGTTCATGAATCTCAAGTTCAACATTATGAATACGCGTATAGTTTGACTGAGTCAAATCACTGTAAATTATGCAATTTAGTTTTTACTTTTCTTCTTCTTTAATTTCAACTGTTCATCATTCAATGTCGCTGAAAAACAGATTCGTGTTCCTATCAAGCTTATTAGTACACATTTTTGTTCAGTAGCTTCGAATTGCACTGGGAAATACAAATTTAGAGATGATTACATGCAATAGAATTGATTTTGATAGATTCTTGTCAAACTCGCTGAGTAGTGAAGAAGCTTCGTTTTCATAAACACCGACTTTGGATTTTTGAGAATTTTTTTGAGCATCTTTTTGGATCTCGAGATGTTTCTAATAATTGTTGATGGAATCAATTTGAGATGAACAGGAGCGAGATCAGCGGGTGAGTTCGAGCTGTAAAGATTTAGATCTAGAGAAGCGTGGAACAGGGTGGAAGCACAGTCGCAACTCTAGAAAATCAAATAAAGTGAAAGGTACTGATAGATAGTGTTTGCTAGTGATTTTTGATTTAAAAGTTTTTGAAGAGAAAAAGAGGAGACAAGTGACAAAAATAGTCCAAAAGAGATCAATTATGCTTTTGCAATCTAGAAATTATGTTCTTTTTCTCTTACTTTTACTTTCTCTTGTTTTTCTACTGAAAGCAGCTTGGAAAGAGGAGTTTGAGGTGAACAAGGATGATGAAAGCCATAATGTTGATTCTGCTAGAAGTTCTTTCTCTGTAGCTCTTAGAGGTGAGCTACATTTTACTTTCATAAGAAAAGAGAAAGAAAGGGAAATGTTTGTTCTTAATTAAGTGAGGAAGATAGGTAGCTTAATTTCAACTCTTTATAGAATGCCAGGAACGGAGATCCCGATCTGAAGCTCTGGCAAAAAAGCTAGACAACGAAAAGACTGCTTCATTAGATCTCATTAATGTAACTACTTCATCTCCACTAGTGGTAACTGTTAAGAGAACTTCAGTTCCAACTAATAAATCCAGTGTATTTCCTAGTCCTGGAACTCCGACTTATCTGCATAGTATGCAAAAGGGTTGGAGCTCAGAGCGAGTAGCTTTACGTTCAAATGGGGGAAGAAACCCGCCCAATGCTGGGTTTTTACCTTTATATAGTGGTAGAACAGTTCCGTCTAAGTGGGACGATGCAGAGAGATGGATAGTTAGTCCTCTTGATAGGGAAAGAGCAGCCCGAACTTCATTTGCAGCATCACATGAAAGGCGACCTAAATCAAAGAGTGGTCCATTAGGACCTCCAGGATTTGCATACTATTCGTTGTATTCTCCTGCGGTTCCCATGGTTCATGGCGGGAACATGGGCTTCTTAATAGCTAACTCTCCATTCTCAACTGGTGTGTTGCCAGAAACTGTCTCTTCTAGAGGTTCTACTGCATCAGCCTATCCTCAACGAATCGATCCTTGGATGGCTAGATCAGTTAGCATGCATGGCTGCTCTGATACTCTTGTGCCCACGATGTTGTCATCCCAAGGTATAGAAGGATCAACATCCGTGCTCTGACAATTTAGAAATTTTGGTCTAGTAATTGCTCACAGATTTGTAACCAATTTGTACAGATGACATCTGTGAGAGTACTAAAGATGTTGCTACTAATGCTCAAGCTGTCTCAAGAAGGGACATGGCAACGCAGATGAGCCCCGAGGGAAGCATCAGCTTATCACCTGATAGACAGTGTTCATTCTCTCCTTCTCCATCAGCACTACCTATTGGGGAACTACTGAATGCTCATTCCAACAGAGCAGAAGTCAAGGACTTACTGGTTGATGAAAAGGTAACCGTAACTCGCTGGTCAAAGAGGCACAGAGGTCTATACCATGGACATAGCTCAAAAATGCGAGATCACTTACATGAAAAAGCTGAGGATCCTCAAGATTTGACATGGTATGTTCTAAGTTATTAATGGGTCTTTCCTTCTTCCTTTCACCTGCAAATGATTTCCACCTTGAGTTTTGCCTTAATCCGAATCTAGATTACAGGATTGGCACATTAATCAGTCTGTTTTATTCTGGATAATTATATAAGCAACAGGAATTCTGGTTTCTAGCTGGCTTTTATCTATGAAATCAATATACTTGATCTATTCTCACGTCATTGTTACAAACTCATGTATCTTAATACGCATGCCATATCTGATATGGTTCAAGGTGCACAATGGCTAATACTTGATCATCACATATTGTCATATAATTGAATTAGACTTGGAATTCTGACTGAACGTTTCATATTTACGTAGCGTGAAGATTGAAGAAGCCAGAATCAAATCTTGGGAAAATTTGCAGAAAGCTAAGGCCGAGGCAGCAATAAGAAAGCTAGAGGTTAGTTCATTGAGTAACCAAAACTAAGACTTGCAAATGGTCTAAGTGACAACATGAGTAGATAACTCATTGAGTAACCAATTTATCTCAGATGAAGTTGGAAAAGAAAAGAACATCATCAATGGAAAAGATAAAGAGAAAAGTGAAATCAGCAGAGAAGAAAGCAGATGAAATGAGAAGGTCAGTGTTAGACAATAGAGTCTCAACCACATCTCATGGCAAAGCTTCATCATTCAGAAGAAGTGGGAAGAAGAAGATAGCTTCCCTTAAAGGTTGCTTCATCTGCCACACATTCTAATTCATCCTTAAGAACAACGGTAAATCGATACTCTGCACTCATGAATCTCTGGTTTTTCTAAATCCTGCATTGTACTACTTTTGATAGTTAGTACTAGCTGTTAATTGAATTCAACACACATTAGAGGTTATTAATTATATTTGTATAATTGCATAATTGTATCATTAAATATTAATTGTTATAAGCTTTAGAGATATATTTAAATTTCTGATGTTTGTTGACTTTTTACTATTACTTTATTAATCAATCCAAATTAACTTCATTTTTAATCTTAATCGTATAAAGCCAATATGGTTATTTTTGTTTTTGTGGAAAATTTACCAAAAAACTAACATAATTAAATATTTGCTGTTGAATAAGTTGGAAAAAAATTGAAGTAGGGTTAAGTGATGAGCATATAGATAATCTATATTATAAGATAATATATGCAAACACTATGATATGCAGCAAAATTAGTGTAGTTTTACTGTTAGTGAGTAATATACAATTTGCCAAAAAGAAAAAACGAAATACAATTAGCGATTACTTATTACGTGTGGGCCAAAATTTACATAACGGGCTAGACGATTTTTAACTTTTAGTTGTAGAAATTATATAAAAGGCAATATAAGCCCATATGCTTGTCCATGAAGGAGAGCCAATACGTATATCAATAAACTTTTTAAAAAGAATTAAACTTAATTGGTTTTATACCATATGAAAAAACAAAATAACTTAAAATTTATTAGCAGAAAAAACATTAGACATTTTGTTTTTGTTTTTTCTTTACTTATACTGTTATCATATTACGTATGTAGCTGTAAAAATTAGCATAACTATATCCCACCAACAAATATTAATATTTACGTGGAATTAGAATTTTAATTTTGTTTGTAATTAAAAGATGGGACAAACTTCGAGTGATTTTGATATATATGTAATAATTCCGAGAAAAATAGATCGTATGTTCATTTATCTCCAAAGAGTCACTCTCTTGTCCATTTAATCTAACACTATATTTCTTGAATATTGATAGTTACGTGGAATTAGAATTTTAATTTTGTTTGTAATTAAAAGATGAGACAAATTTAGAGTGATTTTGATGTATATGTAATAATTCGGAGGAAAATAGATCGGCTGTTCCATTGATCTCCGAAAAGCCACTCTCTTGTCCATTTAATCCAACACTATATTTCTTGAGAATGATCGAGTGATCAATAATAGATGTTCACGTTTCTGATAGCATAGAATGACATTTTCAATGAAATAAAACTTCATTCCAACGCCTCGCATTTAAACATTAGGACCACCACTCAGACAGACATCACATTTTTGTCCAAAAAAAGAAAGATAAAAAGAGGCATCGCATTTATGCATTAAGTGTCAATAGAAATATGTACCACTTAAATGAAGCATCCAACGAGTACAAGAGAGTAGACACATATGACTTTATTTTACAATTTTTTTAACCTTCCATTTTACAATTATTTTTATATATAGGAATTGCACTTTTTGTTTTTAAAAAAGAAAACTGATTGAATAAATATTTTAGTCATTTATATGACCTTATATGTTTAAGTATATCATAAGTATTACACAATTAATTTTACCTGATATAGTATAACACAAATGTTATTATACCATGCACATGGAGAATATAATACACATTAATTAATGATGTCACATCTAAAAATTTCCGCATTTTTCTGAACATGTGAGAAAGACTAATCATTCTCACAAGATTCAGATTGCAATTTTACTTTCTTTGTTTAATTTCATTATATTAATTCAAAATCTTTGAAGTGTTCATAAAAAAACATTTTGGTATCTGATTCTCAGTAATGCCTATTAAGAAGATGAAAGAAAAGTAGATATTATTACACAACATACGCGACAAATACTGGAGAATAAATTAAAGCTCTATAAGAAAACTAGAACATTTTGGACTGAAAGTTTTTTTTTTGTCAAAAAAAGTATGATTTGATTCTGATAAATTTTCAAGAAAATGGATACAAGAGAAATTGTCGAATTAAAAATTTCGATATATTAGTTCAGTTTAGAAAGTATTTGTAGGAAGTATCTTTCATCAAATAGTTAAATGTCTATCTCTATTGCATTATTAGAATTTGATTTCAGAGAATGGCGTTTATTCCATGAGTATAGATTAAATCTTATCGAACCAATTGTTGGCAAAAAATATATATTTGTAAAAACCTTTTTTGTATGTGATTATCTCTAATGCTAAATAAGAAGATGAAAGGAAATTAAATATTATTACCATAATACACAACAGAGAATAAATTAAAGCTCTCATACAATTATTTTACTGGATCAGAGTAGATATAATGGATAAGATTATTGATCTTAATTAAGAAAAAACATTTATTGAACATTGAAATTTATCAAGCAATGAGGGCAAGTTTATCTTGAGGAGGAGGAGGAGGTCGAACCAAGCCACCCAAACGAGTGGAGTTGACATAATCAAATGGGAAATGGTTGGAGCCACCAGGGAACACTATTCCCAATATCCTTACAGATCTCATTACCCAATTCTCTTGGTAATCTTTGCCTTTCCAAATCCCTAATATGAAACTTCTTATAAACTCCCATAAACCATTTAGCAATTTTGGTATTAAGTACAATATGTTAAAGTAGTTTGGATTTGGTGCATCGTCTCTTACCTAATCAACATATAAAAAGAAAATTATCATAATCTTGCACCAAGACTGATTAGAAAAGAAAAAAATGAAGAAAAAAAAGAGGAAGATTTATTTAGTTTGAAATTGTTTAAAGACTAAATTGTATTTTTTGTTGTTGTAAAAGACTAACTTGTTAATGTTTTGAAATATATATGGAGTATATATGGTGTAAATTTTAGTATAGTGTGTTTCATAAAAACTTATAAAATGCCGAGAATATGTAGGTCAGTCACAGAGACACCAATTGGCGCAGTAATTATTTTTTTAATAGAATAAGATACTTAAAATAGAATTTATATTTGGGTATTATATTTTGTCGAGTTGATTTTTGGTAAAAATGAAAATTCTCTTTTTAAAGAAGAGAATTCTCATCATATATTTATGCCGACCTTTTAAATTATTTTT
>JAKUCM010000343.1:0-35794 GCA_023374145.1 Lepidium sativum | reverse complement strand
GAGGATAAGTTGCTAGATTTAGATACTAATATCATACATATCACCCGAAATGTGGTGTTTTATGAAGATATTTTTTCCATACAAAAATATATCAAACCTGAATGATGATCCACCTACTTTCTTTGATATAGGTCACAGGACAGATACTTCAACTGCGGAACTCTCACATTCAGTCCCTGAGCATGGAGTCGCAGCAATGAATGAAGAAACACCTGACTGTGATAATGATCACAACAACATAACAACAGAAACATCAAATCAAATTGTGATGTTCCTCTATCTTCAAAGAATCAGCCAGTCACTGTTCCTCTTCCTTCTCTTTCAAAACGAGTTTCAAAACTCCCAAATCATTTGACTGACTACTATGTTAATGTCACAAATACTAAAGTTCCTTATCCTCTTGCAGATTTCTTGTCATATGACAACTTGTCTGAAGAGTACAACAAGTACGTCTGTGCAGTCATGAATTTTGGAGAACCCACAACCTTCAATCAGGCTAAGAAATTTGACGAGTGGCTGACTGCAATGAACGAAGAGTTGAAAGCATTGGAAGAATCAGACACATGGACCATTTTTCCCTTGCCTTCAAACAAAAGGCTATCGGATGCAAATGGGTCTACAAGACAAAATTGAATGCAGATGGGACATTAGAGAGATACAAAGCGCGGTTGGTAGCAAAGGGGTATACACGGCAAGATGGGGTGGATTTTACTGAGACTTTCTCGCATGTGGCTAAGATGACAACAGTCAAGACACTTCTTGTTGTAGGCTGCTGCGAAAAAATGGAGTCTCACTCAGTTGGATGTATCTAATGCCTTCCTAAATGGAGAATCAGATGAAGAAATCTACATGAGATTGCCGCCTGGTTTCACTCTTAAAGATGGAACAGCACTTCCGATTGATGCAATCTGTAAACTCAAAAGATCTATTTACGGCCTAAAGCAAGCATCTCGTCAATGGTTTTTAAAGTTCAGTGCATCTCTTCTCAGCCTCGGCTTCACTAAGTCTCACACTGATCACACGCTTTTCATACAAAATGAAGCAGGAAAATACATAGCTGTGCTTGTTTACGTAGACGACATCATCATCACAGCGAATGAGGATTCTCTTGTCAATGATTTGAAGATAGCACTCAACATTTGTTTTAAAATCAGAGATCTTGGCCCTCTCAGGTACTTTCTTGGTCTGGAATTGCCCGATCTTCTGCTGGAATATTTGTTTGTCAAAGAAAATATACATTAGAGCTGCTAGAAGAAACGGGTCTATTAGCTTGTAAGCCCTCTAGCATTCCCATGGAAATTGGTATATCTCTGGTTAATGACAGTGAGGAGCCACTTTTATTTGATGGATCAGTCTATAGGAGGTTAGTTGGTCGAATGATGTATCTCACAATCACAAGGCCATATATTACTTTTGCGGTTCATCGCCTATGTCAATTTGCCTCTAACCCGAAACAGACCCACTTACAAGCAGCTTATAAGGTTCTACACTATCTAAGGGATTCTATAGGCATTGGACTCTTCTTTTCTGCTCGGTCAGACCTAGCTCTTAAGGCCTTTTCAGACGCAGACTGGGGATCGTGCAAAGACACCAGACGCTCCACTTCTGGTTACTGCATGTTTTTAGGAGACTCACTCATCTCCTGGAAATCCAAGAAGTAGCATACAGTGTCTCTCTCATCAGCTGAATCCGAGTACAGAGCCATGGCACTGGCGGTCAAAGAAGTGCAATGGTTAGTGAACCTCCTCACAGAGTTGCAGGTACCTCAATCCAAAGCTGTTGCTTTTTTCTGCGATTCTACAGCTGCGATGCACATTGCCAATAACCCGGTTTTCCATGAGAGAACAAAACACTTAGACCTTGATTGTCATATTGTAAGGGAGAAGATTGCAAATGGTCTTATCAAAACTCTTTATGTTCAATCCGATCATCAGCTTGCAGATGTGTTTACTAAAGCCTTAGGACCGGGAAGATTTCATCAATTGATTGACAAGATGGCTCTCAAGTCTTTGTAATGCCATCTTGAGAGGGAGTATTAGAACCATTAGTTCAATATTGGTTAAGTAAATTCTTGGTTCAATGTGGAGTCTAACCCATTCTCGGTTATTTCATCTTTCTTCTTTGGTTATGTTTGGTTCAATATATATATAAAAAACATATTGTATAATTTTGAGATTAACAGAGTAATGAAAACGTTTAGTTGATTGTTTTCTTCTTCCTCTTCTTCCTTAATCGAGCTCTGTTCTTTTATGGAGGATTTGTCCTCTTAACAATCTCAAATCTAACTCCAACATGCGGTAATAAAAATTGTTTTGGTTGATGAAACGGGCCTAACGAAACCAATGGGCTTTTATATTTGTCATTCCTAGAACCATTGTCAAATCTTTGCTCGTCGAAACATGGTTATGCAAGTATAACTGCATAAACAAGTCATCCATTGCCTAGTCGTTTTATTTAAGTCTTTAATATCTTTTTAATATCCTCAATTACCTTATGGTTTTCAGTAGGATCACGAGCCCATGTTACCGAGTTAGGCTTAAAGGCTTGACTAGTTTGTAAGAGTTTGCATAAACACCGAAAGAAATAGTAAACTTGTTTCTTTTATAGATTATGCTATAGGTTGAGCTCCTTTAAATGCATAATGGGCTTTTCTTTAGAATGCTAAGAAAAAGTTATAGATTATAATTGCTAGGTTGGAAAAAGTTATGGCGGTACATATTTGAAATTTGGTTTTAAATGATTATTAACAGTTAAGAAACAAGTGATTCAGTCGATAGTTGTTAATTTAGTTAGGAGCAGATAGTGAATTCGATTATCATCTTGTTTTAGTTCGAAAATTTAAATTATGCATCGAATTTTATCAATTTAATAATTTATTTGTTGACAAAAAAACATGATTATTAAATTTTGGTTACAAAACTAATGTATGAGTTTGTGGCCAAGAGTTACTATACATAGTTCTAATTACAATTGGGTTTATTCTATTATTTTTGGTCCCCTTAACAGTATTGGCTTTGTTCATTACTTCATTAATATTGCCCATCTCATTTTATCTTTGTCTAAATCTATAAGATGTGTGGAGTCGTGATGGTTGCACCATGAATGCATGGTGATAATTAATTAGAGTAATCTTCTAACGTTTAAAAGTAAACCCAGCCTTTAGATTCTTTAATCACTTAGTCTCTCATCAGAACTACCTAGCCAGTATCCAAACTGCTTGAGAAATCTTGGAGATGAAACTTAAACCCTTAATTCTTCTCTATGTGAGCAAAGAAAAACACACCTAAGAGCATCTACATTAGTGAACTTTCTAGAGGGTTTTTGGCGAATCCGGTTCTTGCAGGTTCTCTCTGGTGAAACCGACTCTTCACTGTTCACATTTTTTAAAAAAAAATTAAAAATTTCTTGGAACCTGAGCCAAGAACTCTTCATGAACCTTTAATGTGGATGGTACATCTATACACAAACCTAATCGTGATAACTTATGTAGAAGATCAAATATTTTAGATTTGTGTATAGACGTATTTGATACGAATACTTATGTGTAACAATTGATTATGAGGAAATGTTACGTTTTAATAAAAAAGATTGGTAGTGAATATCCATTATATACAACAGAAAAACATATTATCTTGAAACGTAATTTATGTGAACAGCTGGTTATGGTGATTTAATACTTTGTGCTTTCTCTTTCACTTTATAGCATGTTCTAAAAATATATTTTAATTTTATTACATTTTTCCATACTACATGAATATATGATAAATTGTGATCAAGTTTTGTTGACCAAATTTCTACTTTTCCATTTCTTGACCAAATTTTATCAAAAATATTGTTAAAATTCCATTTTTGACCAATTAAAATCAATCGTTTTCTAGTACTGCATGTTTGTATATTAAATTTAAATGTTTATTTTATTACTATTTATTTTATTAGCTGAATCACATCACAATAAAAGGTTTTATTAGAAATCTTTTAAAAACTTTTTTTAATGAATATGCTCTTAGCTAAAACATAGAAAGTTAATGAATATGCTCGTTTGGCTTTTTTTCGTATCTGTATAAGTTTTAGAAACATTAATTTAAAATTAGTGTTTGTCAAATTATTATCTACTATTTGATTTTTTCCACGAGTATCGTTATCTTTGTTGGAACCGCATATTCGTTGTGATTATTTTAAGTGCGTACGTAACAGCAAAAACATGCGGTGCAAAGACGACGTACGTGTACTAACTTGGACCGACCACTCTCCCCATAAACCACACTTATTTTTATCATTTATTACCATATTCTGGTCAAACAACAATATTAAACACAATTAGGACCTATTTAATTTATAATCATTATTGAAGGAGCCAAAGAGATGACAACTATAATTGGAAAAAAAAAACAACCACTTATTGTTGACTACAACTTGTTAATCAAGTAAAACGACAAAACACAGAAAGATAGTTGTTGTTTGATTTATCGTTGTCGATAAGTGTTCGTTTCTAGCTTTTAAAGTAATTAGTGGCTTCTATTCTTGTATTGTTTGAAATAAATAAATTAATAAATATAGTATAATTTATGACATAGTCAACTCTAATGCTTAGATCCATATTGCTCTTCGAAATTTGATTAAAATGTAACTTAGTAAACAAGTAATCAAAGAGATATCTGTTTTTTGTTCATTGCCAGGAACATGTTCAACCTCGATCTCCATGTGTATTTTGTAAAGCCGATTCTTTACTCTTAATTTGATCATCAACTTCCCATCACGGTCATATAGATACATATACTTCTCATTCATTATATTCTCACAACCTAATTTTGTTGCTTGTCCAAGATTCACTATGTTGCCTTTTAATCCTGGTATGTAATATACATTCGGTAAAACCTTTTTCTCACAATTCTTGCACAACAAGACAATTGAGCCTTTTCCCTTTATCTTAATATGAGAATCATCTCCAAACTTACCCTCCCTGTAATTGTTTTATCAATCTTCAGGAAAAGATCTTTCTCTCCGGTCATATTATTACTTGCCCCATTGTCTAAGTACCAAAGTTTTCCATTGCTTGATTCGTACTCCATCGGTTTTATATTCTTCTCATTAAGAAATACTACCTCATGTACAAATAGATCCTCGGCTTTCTGAGTCTCTTCTCCATCGCCATCTTTGTTTTCATACACTTCTTGAAGCTTGAGAAGTCGATCGGAGAATTTACTCGCAAAGTGTCTTCTTTTGTCACACCGGTAACAAATCACATGAGAAAATTCCTTCTTTTGATCTCCATCATTTTCGGCGCTTCGACCTCTTCCTCTTCCTCGGTCACCTTGTCCTCTTCCATTACCTCGTCTACCTTCCTCTTGATAGTTGATATTCGCATACATAAGCTTTCCTTCATCATGATCCAATTGTTGCTCTTCTTCGTTAATTTGTTCTTCGTATGCTTTTAACCTTCCAACAATATCCTTAAAACATATTTTCTTTATATCAAAACCTTATTCAAGAGCAGTAATTATCGCGATGTACCTCCTTCTTGGTAAGCTATTAATGGACTCTTTACTATTTTGCTTATGTAATCGTTTCTCTTATGGCAGCCGCTTTTGAAGTAATTTCTGAGAGTTTTCCGACAAAATCATCAATTGTGTCGGTCTCCTTCATCTTCATTCTCTCCAACTCGGCATAAGAGTTTGTAGCCTTGCTTCCTTAACTCTTTTGGGGTGTCCAACTTGAAGAATTAGCGTTTCCGGGACCGATTGAAATAATAGAGGTTTTGCCATGCTATTTTTCTCTCTGTATAGTTTGTGGTGGACAACATCGGACATTGTATAGATGACGAGGAAGCCGCTCATTCTTTCGGTTTTACCTTAACTATATCTCTCATGATATGACTCTTCTAAAATCAATTTATTGCTTACCTCTCGATGGTATTTCTCTGTTTACCTAACTCGTCATTCTTTGAAAAGTTTTCTCGACTTGGACCTCTTTGGATTCAATTTGCTCTGATACCAAATAAAGAACTTAAGGAATACATTGATGAAATCAAAAGTATAAAGAAATAGTTCTTCTTTATTAGCTTAGGAAAATAACTCAAAATCTAAATTCTCAACCTCTTAATTTTCACAAGTTATGCCACAACTTGACATCTTCTTATATAGATTAGATAATTTCTTATTTCCATTAAGATAATTATATTTTAGATAACTTATAAAATATCTCAATTTTATCTAATCTAAGTATCTAATTTTATTCAAACTTATCCCAATAAATTAATAGTGTAATATGTATCATTCCTGATCATCCTTTGTAAGAAACTCTAGTTTCAAAGCGTAACTCGACTTCTTTAATTTTTACTTTAATCTCAACTCTTTTTACTAACCAAAAAACTTTTTAAAAAAAAATTTGTTTGATATTGTTAACCCAAAACACTTGAAATTTGAGTTCTCATTGCCGCTTTACATTATTCAATTTTGAATTTTGACAGAAGAAAAATTCTCTGAAGTATTATTTTGTTTTAATCGGCAGAGAAAACTTACTATATTAATCAAAACTGTCGACGATATATTTGAAAACAAATTTATTTGGATATATAGTTTAGAAATAAAAAATTTAAACCTAACTCACATCTATTAACAGCATAAATTGATTTACTGACCTCATTACACATGCTATGAATAACTCTTATATTAGTAAGACATTAAAAACAACAGAAGCAAAACAAAATATTACAGCAAAAAAAGAAAAAGATTAGAGCAAAGAGACAAGGAGAAGCTTTTTCTTTGTTTCTGTTGATTTTTTCATTCCATTATTAAGACGAAACGTGTCCTTCTTATCTTAGACCTTCACGAGGATCATAACCACATTCTTGTCGACAATTTTATCACATTTATCTATTATTCATTCACTTATCCAATGCGACACGTGTCGATTTTCGTTCGTACTTCTTCTGCATTTGGTCACCTTATAGATTTGTTCTAAGACTTAATCAAATGCCGCAATTACTAATTATAGTTCCCAATAGGAAAGCAACACGTAGCTACTCAACCTAATCTCTTTTATTTTTTATAGACAATTTAATTAACACTCACTCAATACCCTTAATTTTTAATCGAACCTCTAATAATATACTATGTAGGTACTCAACTTAACCTTATAATTTATTAAAATCCCGTTTAACAATTTATGTTTTACATACTAAAGCATTCCAAATTCACCATTAATCACCCACATATCAGTTAATCGTTGGGGAGGTAATGAAATTGTGACACCTAAGCCTAAGTAATTACTTCAACATTTTTATTTGCATTCATAGATTATCCTTCTTAATCTACTATAAATGCACTCTAAAAATAACTTAAATTGCACATATATATTTACATAAAATTTCATTAGAATTTTAATACGAGAACAAAAAATGTAAGTACACACATTTACTACCTATTTAATCCAAAAATATATATGATAAAGTCTTTATTAATCAATCAAATCTAATATGACACATCTAATCGAGATCTAGACTCTTCAAGGATTCTATATGAAGCGTCAATCAGTCCTTATTTGTTGTTCATCTGCGTTTCTTCTTCAACTTCGTAATTTTTGGAAGATAGTGTGAATTATTTTTTACCAGTTCGGAGACCTAAATTCTTCATTTGTAAAGTGCACCAATTCGTTATAATAGGTTACGTTAATTGTTTTAACAGTGACTTAGATCTTTTGGGTTAGAAGTAGCTATTTTTGAGTTTTTTTCTTTTTGGTTCTTTCTAAATTTTATTCTGGTTTTAAATTCCACGGAATTAGTTGTTATGCCAATTAAAATTCCAGAGATATCTTACGTTCCACTGGTTTAGATTACGAGGATATTTTTGTTTTCTGTCAAGTTATGTAATTGTTTATTACCGTTTATAAATAATAATCCAAATGTAAAAAATCTCTATAGAATCAGGGTTCAGTCCCTCATCACTATAAAAATAAATTAAAAAGGTTGTTACGAAATATGTTTTGAATTATAAATTAAACATTATTGATACAAATCAATTATTAAAAAAAAAATAAGCATTATTAATTTAAAACATATTATAAAAAATATTATTCTATGGTTTAAATCTTCCAATGCATTGTATAAAACTGTATTTAAACCATTTAAATTGTTTTAAAACACAATCTAAATTGGGTGACTAGTGCACCAAAATTTTATTATTAAAAAATGTAGTATACACCCCTGTTTAAAAACTCGCGAGCATAACTGATTAGCCTTCTGCATAAATATTAACTAGTGATCAACCGAATCAATTAATACCTATAAAATTATTAAAATCAACTATTCGATTAATCTCTGGGTAATCATAATATTTTTCATCTAATTTGATTTATATCCAAACAATTTTTATCTATAATAATTAATTTTATATTTTTAAAAATCATTAAAAGAAAATTAATAAAAATAAAATAAATTATAATTATAGACATCAAATTGTATATAATTTGAATAATATTTTGATATTAGTTACAACTAGAAAATTATATAATGGTCTTTGTTCTAAAATACGGTATCTTATATCTTCGAACGTTTAATCAGTTTCAAACTAATAATACATGAGTCCTACAAAATCATTTAATCACTGCACTAACTTAACAATTATTAGATTGAATATAAAAACTATAATATATAAGACTAAATATATATAATCTCCATGTTATATTCTTCAATTTATATCTGCTTTTTTAGTAACTCGCTATAAAATATCGGAGCGAATACGTAGGCCTAACAAAATTTTGAGCAGAGGTTTATACTCTATAAATAGACACACAAAGCCAAGAAGACTTTCATCATTCAACAACCAATCAATTGCATATCTATAACATAACTGAAAATGAAGTTCCGGTCATCATCATGGCCAATGTTTCTCACTATTACAATCTATCTCATCACAATCCAACGAGTCAACTCTTCATCACCGGCATTATCTATGCCGGAGCATTTTCTCCAATGTCTTGACACTCAACCGTCCGATCACGGCAGTCCCAACTCTCGTACCGCCGTCATCTCCTCAAACTCATCTTTCTCAACAAATCTGATGATGGCAGTCAGAAATCTCCGGTTTGCTTCAACCTCCGTAAGAAAACCAGAAGCCATCGTCGCCGCCGTCACCGAAACTCACATCAGAGCAACAATCTCTTGCTGCAAACTCCTAAACCTTGAGCTAAGAGTCCGAAGCGGTGGACACGACTACGAAGGCTTCTCCTACACTTCTCCGGTAGCTTTCGTAATCTTAGACATGTTCAACTTCAACAAAATTGATATCAACATGAAAGACGAAACCGTGTGGATGCAAGCCGGAGCTTCACTCGGTGAGCTTTACTACAACATAGCAAGTAAAAGCAAAGTCCATGCTTTTCCCGCCGGAGTTTGTCCTAAAGTCGGTGCCGGAGGACATTTCAGCGGCGGAGGATTCGGAAACCTAATGAGGAAATACGGTTTATCGATTGATCATATAATCGACGCACAAATCATGGACGCGGACGGTAAAGTTTACCGTGACCGACGTTCAATGGGAGAAGATGTGTTTTGGGCTATTCGCGGCGGAGGCGGTGGAAGCTTCGGCGTGATTCTCGCCTGGAAGTTAAAGCTCGTTAGGGTTCCGGAGAAAGTCACTGTTTTTAAATTGGAAAGAACGGTGAGAGAAGGTGCTGTTGATTTGGTTCATAAATGGCAACAAGTAGCTCCGGTTATCGACAGAGATTTGTTTATCCGGTTAGAGATTAAACCGATAAACCGGAAAATTTCGAAAGGGAAAACAATTAAAATCTCCTTCATCGGAATGTTTCTCGGTTTACCAGAAAGACTTTTGAAGATCACGAACCAGAGCTTCCCTGAGCTAGAGTTAACGAAATCTGATTTGATGGTGAAGAAATGGATCGATTCTACAGTTTTCTGGGCGAATTATCCAGAAAAAGCACCAATCGAGATTCTTCTCAAGAGAATCTCAGCAAACGAATATTACTGGAAACGAACTTCAGATTTTGTTCAAACTCCAATCTCAAAAGAAGGACTTGCGAAGATTTTCCAAATAATGATCGATCATTCACCACTTCCACGACGAGTTTGGATGCAATGGAATGCTTGGGGAGGAAGAATGGGTGAGATTCCATCAAATGCGACTGCGTTTGTACATAGAGCTGGTAATGTTTTCATGATTGAGCATTTCATGAATTGGTATAGACCTGGAGATGAGCTTGAGAAGAAGTTTTTGGCGATTGCGAGAAGCTTTAAAGAAGCAATGGCTCCGTTTGTTTCGAAAAATCCGAGAGAAGCTTTTTTCAATTACAGAGATGTTGATATCGGAATCACGACGCCTGGATATAATGCGACGTATGAAGGAGCTAAGGTTTATGGGGAAACTTATTTCAAAGATAATTACTTGAGGCTGGTTAAGGTTAAATCCCGGTTCGACCGGACTAATTTTTTCCGGTCTCAGCAAGGAATTCCGGTTCTTGTTTAAGCTTGGTGCTGATTGGCGCATGTTTCCATTTCATTTCATTTGTATAAGACTACTGTTAAACCTTTATAAATTAATAATGTTGGAGACTTTGAATAAATATATATATATTTTTTTTTTGTCAACTGCAATCTTATAAATAAAACATAAGCTCAAGGTTCTAGATACATCAACTATAACTTGTCTCACGAACAAATCTCGCAATAGCATCAGCCCTGTAGTTGAGAATGCGTGGGATACTAGAAAGTGAGAAGAATGAAAATGAAGCACGAAGTCGTATGAAGTCTTCCTGGTATGGTAGAAAAGCTGGCCACTCTTCTAGTTTTGCGAAGACCTCCAACACCATCTCAGAGTCTGTCGACATCTCTACTTCCAGCGCCTGGATTGTTATCAGTGACTCCATGGTCCATACGACTGCCTCAATCTCTGCATGCAGCGCTGATAAGCTGCGGTGAACATATCGACCACCAGAACAAACACCCTCTACTGAATCTGGAAATCTGAACCATCATAACCCCGTTTTGAGGTCCGTGATCTTCCAGGACGCATCCACGAAACATTTATAACTCGTGAATCCTGATAAAGCTGTAGGGGGTAAATCCATTCGGATTTGTGTACCCCTGTGTTGCCCGCTGTTCGAGTATGAGGCGCCGTAATTATACTTTTGGCCTCTATCCATTCTGCATGTTCCATCGATGCACTTGTAAGAATTCTACGCGGATCGATAATAATATTCGAAAAGTAGTGCTCATTTCGTGCTTTCCATATATTCAAGAGCAGCCATAGAAAAAATTTCAAATCATCTCTCCCCGGTAACCTCCAAAAGAGGTAGTCTAGATTATACCAGATCGTTTGGAAGACGCCAATTGCAGATGGGATATCTGACAGAGCCCATGTTTGTAGTGTCAAAGGGCACTGAAATAGAGCATGATTAATAGTTTCCAACTCAGTCCCGCATCGTAAACAAGTTGGTTCGCAATTAATCCCCCTATTCCTCAGGTTACAATTTACCGCAACATTCCCTGATAAAATTTGCCAAAGAAAATGCCTAATCTTCTTTGGTGCATCAATTCGCCAGATCTGTTCATACAGTCCACGAAAGTTTGGCCCATAGCCTTCTGTATCTAGTTGTGCAATATCTTCCAGAGCCTTATATCCTGACTTAACGGAGTACCTTCCATTCCTTGTGAACAGCCATCCCCAGTAATCTGGACGTGATCTACGTGGGATCGGGATTCCTAGTATTAATTGGACATCCACTGGATCAAAATATTGTCTTACTAAAATCTCCTTCCAGGATCCAGTTTGATGGTCAATAAATTGATCCACTGTTAGATTAGGGAATAATTTAAGAGGCACATCCAGTGTCGGTCTTGGTATTACATCTGGGATCAAAGGATCTCCCCATACTTTAGTTTGTGATCCATTACCAATTTTCCTAATTGATCCTCGTGCTATCAAATCTTTTGTCGACAATATACTCCTCCATCCATATGACGGATTAGCATGATGGATCGCTTCCAACGGGCATGTATCCTTATAATACCGACCTCTCATCACTCTACTCAATAATAAATCTGGAAACTCGATTAATCTCCATAGTTGTTTGGCTAACAAGGTAGTATTAAAATCCCCTAGCACCCTAAATCCCAGTCCACCATCAGCCTTTGGTTTGCATAATACCCTCCATTTCTGCCAGTGAACACCTCTGGCAATAGATGAGTTAGCCCACCAGAATTTGGCAATAGCTGCATTTAATTGATACAACACCGCCTTTGGTAATCGGTAACATGACATCACATATGTTGGCAAGGCCGTTTAGACCGACTTGATGAGCACCTCTTTGCCTGCCCTAGATAGTAGTCGAGATGACCAACTATTTATCCTTTCTTGTAATTTATCTTTTATAAATGCGAAAACTCTCGTTTTCGGTCCACCAATATCTTCCGGTAATCCTAAATATGATCCTACTCCTCCCACATTCTGAATTCCCAGAGACTGGTGTAGTTCCAATCGGGTATCTTCTGGAATGCCATGACCAAACTGGATCGAGGATTTCGAGAAATTTATCTGTTGTCCCGATATCCGCTCATATTCTTTAAGTATTCTTAGTATTTCTTGTGTTTCCTCTTTCGAGGCTTTACAGAAGAAAAGACTATCATTAGCAAACAACAAGTATGTAATTGATGGACTAGTACAAGCTATATTAATCCCTGTCATTTATCCTAATTGCTATGCCTTACGTAACTTAGAGATTAATACCTCTGTGCATAGGACAAAAATATAAGGGGATATTGGATCTCCTTGTCGGAGACCACGAAGCGGTATAATTCTACCTCCAGGGATTCCATTTACCAATACCGAATATTCCACGCTTGTGATACAAAACATAATGCATCTGATCCATGCCGCACAAAAGCTGAGTTTCTTCAGTAGAATTTGAATAAAATTCCATTCCACGCGGTCATAAGGTTTACTCATATCCGTCTTTACCGCTATATACTTTCCCTTCACATATGGATTCGTCCTAAGGGCATGACACATTTCTTGTGCTATCAATATATTGTCTGAGATATTTCTCCCAGCAACGAAGGCCGATTGAGTTTCAGACACTAATCTAGGTAGTACCCCCCTTAATCATAGACACATCACTTTTGATATAATTTTATACTCTACATTACATAAACTAATTGGCCTAAATTCCGTCATCCTCGTAGGTCGTGACGTTTTCAGAATTAGGCATAAATTTGTTCTATTTAAATTTTTCTCAAATGAACCATTAGAGAGAAATTGATTGACCATAGTGACTAGGTCATCCTGTACTATTTCCCATGATTCTTGGAAAAACATAGCGGTAAACCCATCTGGGCCTGGTGCTTTACTCGGGTCTATTGCAAATAAGGCCTGGTGAACTTCCTCAACCGTCGCTTTTTGCATCAAGATATGATTATCCGAGTCTGTAATCTTAACTTCCAGATCCTCTAATATCATCGTAGAATCTCCGTTGCTAGAGAACAGCTCTGTGAAATATCGTACTGCTTCAACATACATATCCACCTCCTTAGTTAGCCATAGATTTTCCGGCGAATACAATCCAATTATCCTATTCCGGACTCTACGCTGCTTAGTTTGAGCGTGGAAGAATCGTGTATTTTCATCTCCCTCCTTGAGCCATCTATTCATACTCTTCTGTTTCCAGTACCTTTCTTCATCAAGATAGGCATTTTGCAACTCATTGTTAACTACCAATATCCTATCCGGATTCGGTATTGTATTATTTTTAATTCCTCTAATTCCTGTTTGAGGTCATTAATTAGTTTACGCCCCGTGGTAACATTATTATGTCTCCATTTCGAAATCTCTCTGCGACACCCACCTATTTTCTCTGAAAGGGTAATTTGTGTCTTACTGTGTTCCTTCCCCCAATATTTTTTAACAGTGTCCATAAATTCGGGTTTACCTATCCAACGACTATCAAATATAAATTGTCTACGATTTGAATGATCATTGTTAAAGAACCGTCCCACTATAGTTCTATGATCCGACCCAATCATCTCTAAATATTCCGTTGCTGATTTTTGGAAATAATCCGTGCCATTCTTCATTCCCAAAACTTTTATCCAAAATACATCGAATTATTCCATTTTGTCGGACACCCCGCCATGACCAAAAATTTCCAACTTTTGGAAAGTCAATCAGCCCACAGTCCTGTAACATCTGATTAAACGCTACAAACTGCGACGCATGCCTCACTGACCCACCCAGTTTTTCATGATTACCCGTTAGTTCATTAAAGTCGCCAGTAACTAACCACGGCTCTGATCATTGAATTCCTATCCGAGTTAATTTTTCCCAGACATGTTCTCTCCTTTGAAATACTGGTTCTCCGTATATGAAGGTTATAAAAAAAATTTCCCCTTTAAATTCCAGGGAAATGTCAATCATGTTATGGTCTTTATATTTAATTGTCACATTCATATGGTCCATATAATATAGTGCTAGACCCCCACTTTTTCCAACAGGCTCCACAATTGTTAAAAAATTGTAACCAAAATGGTATTGGATCTTCTCCATAAAAATAAAATTATTTTTTGTCTTTGAAAGAAATAATAATTCAGGTCTAAAACGCTTCCAAACATCTCTTAAATAATTAATCGAAATTCTATTGCCAACACCCTGACAGTTCCAGCAAATTACATTAAACATTTAAAAATTAAAACTTCATTGGACTCTTGTCCTTATCCCTAGTTGTACTCTCCTTAATCGTTTTATTCTTTGGAGTTTTCCTAGGAGACATTGCCTTCAGTGCCATTGACTTCTTGAATCGAATACCCCGAATTGGAGTATTGTTCCTAGAAGTTGATTTGCTAGTTCCTACTTGCTGTGTTGGTTGCTCAGAAACCCGACACTTCTTCAAAGTCTGTTCGAACTCACTGTTGATTCTGATCCGATCAGCCTCGGTCATTGTATCCACATTAGCCACAGCAGCACAAAACGCCATGTCTTCCAATAAGTCTTCCTCTGTATATAGCAATGTATCCTCTTGCTCAAAGTCCACATCTCCAGCCTCATTAACAGCTTCCTCTTCACTGAGAGATAGCTCAATCCCATCACCAGGTGATGCTTCTCCCTTTGTAGGCTCAACAATGTCTATCATTTGATCCTCTGTGTTCTCAGTTTGTTCTGTTGGAACAGTAGATTCTTTCATCGAAAGTAATAACTATATCATTGTAATTATGCATTACTACCAGATAGGCTAAGCAAATACTCACGGTTTTTGAGCTGCCAGGTTTGACTTTTTCCATTCGTAGTTTCAGTGATGAGACTCCTTTGTTGCGCCACTTTGCCTTATTTGGTCCAGATTTTACTCCTTCTCCAATGGTTTGTCCCAATACAACAGCACCCTTGTAACTTTTCGTTTTCCGATCTGCCATTTGCTTACCATACGCTCCTTCCCTGATTCCTATATGAGACTGTTTAGCTTTGTAACATTTAGAGGAATCATGGGTCATTCGAAAACAAAGACTACAATAACCTAGTAGTCTCTTATATTCTATTAAAATTCTAGAATTTTTTTTTTCTCCTCAAATTCTAAAACTGACGAGAAGATAAGTGGTTTTGAGCAAGATTTCTCCACCAGAACCATACCTTTCACTATATCTATCTCTTTGACATCTCCTATTGATTCAGCCACTATTCTATACACTTCTTCCACCCGATACTCGAATGGAAGTGTGAATCTAGCCCATAATTGGATTGTTTCTGGATAATCCGCCCCAGCCATTGCCCTCCAAGGGGCGTAGGCAACCATCCAACCATCGAAATTGATGGCCCCATTTTCCAGAACTCTATTCAAATCCTCCTCATCCTTAAATTCGAATTGGAACCTACCATTCCCTAAATTAAGACCTTTAACTTGACCCACCAAATCCCAAGACTGAGGCATTCTAAATACGAATGTATCCACATTTTGGTTTTGGTGATTCAAGCATCTCCCCATTAATACTTTAGAAGACCTAGCTAATAGATCAGTATTGTTAATCTTTGGGATTTTGATTTTCAAACCTCTAACCGGTGACCCACTCGCAGCCAACTTCCTATTGGGAAACCCCTGAGACATACTTACCCAGCTCTCACCTAATGCTAATAAGATCTGCAGAGGTTGTTGTTCTCTGTATCTTTTAGACTTATTGGTTAAGGTTCCATCGATATTTGTCTATTATATATATACCTTAAGTAATCGGATATTCCTATATCCTTTATCAGATTTGAACTTATTCTTTTAATTTGAATTTCTAAATTGGTTCTTATCCTCTCCCTATACGTAATACTCTGTTTCTGATAAGCAGAAGTTTCTTTACGATCAGAGATAATTGCAACAATGCTCCTATCTTTAAGGAATCTACATGCATCCTTATCTATATGCAGATATATTACCTTGGCCCCATGTGTTTGCTCCAAATTTTTTAATCTCTATGCATTTCAGCATCCTATTTGTCACGTCCAATTCTTGTTTCCACGACTTGATTATCCCCTTAATATCCTGTCGTTTAAGCCACGTAGAGGTATTAATTTAGAGAGGTATTAATTTATCTATAAAAACTTCTATTTATATTTCTGAATATTTGTATTTTTTAGTCCCAAAATACAAATATTCGGAAATATAAAATACGAAAGTTTCTTTATGTCACATATTATTAAACTTCTTTGTTTAAAGTTCCATTTATTTTGATGTTTACATATTTTATACAAAAATATGTTCGTCAAGAGACAATAACAAATTTTTTTCGACATTGCAAAATTCGTTCAAATGAAGTTTTATCAAGAATTTCAGAAAATGGGTCCCTTGTGATAATGTTATTGATGAACTGGAAGGTTTGATTAATAATCTTGGTTATCGAAATAAAATGGATCTCAATAGTCTACTTGAATTTCCGGGTGATAATGATACATGTTCATAAATTCGGACTTTAGAAAAAATTTTGGCTTCTGTAATTAATGATGATGAAGATGTCGAAGATGATGATGAAGTTTTGGAACCAATTACACGTCATGAAGCAATCATCGTGTTTATAACTCTTCAAAAAAATTTGTATACAAATCGAAAAGACAAAATCATAAAATTTAGAAGCAATAAGGAAAATTAGAGATGAACTCCAATGATATTCCAACTTCAAAAAAAACAAATAACACTATAATCATATTTTACTAAATTATCTTTAAAATAATTATGTATGTCTAATATCTACAATTATTAATTTATGATATTATTGGAACTATATTTTTACATAGGAATTTCATAATAATAATTATTTTATTATTTTATTAAATTTGATCAAATGTTATCGTGAGCCGATTTGGAACCAGTGAATTTTATTAATTCATAAAAGTTATTAATTTGTCGAGTATTAGTTTATGAAAGTTATAATATAGTTACAATTATCAATTCGATATTTTACAGGTGCGAAATGTCTGGTCGTATATTACTGTTTACAAATTTAGATTTTGTTTTCATAATATCACTTCTCATAAACCAAAGCCAATTAACCAAGTGCATAATCCACACAATATTAAATTCAAGCATGCACCAAAATAAACACATTGAAACATGATGAAAAAACAATATAAATTTAACAACCATCACTACAAGAAAGGAAGGCTAAAACCGACAACAAAACCAACCGAAACTTGTTGTAGGAAATTTCTGATAACTTTACCGACAATCATTGACGGTTTTGGTAAAATGTGTAAGGTGGTGGGAAACAGTCGGCATTTTCCTACCACAACCGACAATTGCCAAATACTGACCGCAACCGACCGTACCTAAAAAGACTTTAACGTTGTCAATGTGCCACTTGAGTGTTACTAAAAGTAGGTGAGCCCGTAGGATTCGGTAGGAAAATTTTATATATAAACACTTGTCTTTCGACTCCACCTTCAGATTTCTTAAAAGAGTTCGTGGATGGTTAGAAAGTTTCCCTTCATATTTTATATATAAATACACACAAATATGTCAAATATTCATTTTAGATCATGGATAGATGAAGAAAGAATTGATCCAGATACGGGTTTACTAACAGCAGATTATGCCGAAGGGATGAAACAATTCATGGAGTTTGCCGGGAATCAAAGCATAACTCGCGAAACCGGTAAGATGTATTGTCCATGTCCTAAGTGTAAAAATATGAGATTTATATCAGTAAAACAAGTCTGGCTTCATCTGTATAGTAGGAGATTTATTCCTGGGTATAAAGTATGGTACTCTCATGGGGAAGATCAATCTACGGTTAATTTTGCTAGTACTAGTGCAAATGTAGAGGGGGCTTTAGGGGGCGGACCAACTGCTCATGAAGAAGTCGAATATATGGGTAATGTGGGTAGTGCAAGTGAATGTCATGATGGGGGCTTAGGTGTTGAATCGAGTGTTGATGTAGGAGACTTAGGTGGTTCAATTCAGATGGTGAATGATGCCTATAGGGAGAATATTCCAGCTTATGAGGAGGGAATAAATAGAGGGGAAGAACCTAATCGCGAAGCACAAAGGTTTTATAATATGTTGGAAGCAGCGAAGAAGCCGTTGTATAATGGGTGTGACGATGACATATCTCCCCTATCGACTGCAACAGACTTGATGAATATCAAGACATATTACAATTTAGCAGAGACTTGTGTTGATGCGATAGCTAATTTGTTTAGCAGGAGTCTGCCCAAAGATAATATTCCACCTGGTTCTTACACGGACGTTCAAAAATTGGTTGCCGGACTTGGGTTGCCATACGAGATGATAGATGTATGCATCAATAATTGTATGATCTTCTGGAGAGAAGATTGAGATATGTTGCAATGTCGTTTTTGTCGTAAACCTCGCTTTCAGGAAACCGGTGGGAGAAATCGGGTCCCATACAAGCGGATGTGGTACTTGCCAATTGGAGATAGATTAAAAAGGTTGTATACGTCGGAACATACTGCAACTTCAATGAGATGGCATGCTGAACATAATCACATGGAGAGATTGCTCACCCATCAGATGCAAAGGCTTGGAAAAATTTTAATAATGTTTATCCTGACTTTGCAGCTTCTTCCAAACCATTTATAAGAAATTCTAAATAAAAAAACAAAGAGAAGAGCTAACCGACCGTTACCGACGACTCGAAGCTTAACCGACCGTTACCGACGACTCGAAGCTTAACCGACCGTAACCGACGACTCGGAGGCGGGAAATCTGAGCGCCAAATTGACGTTACGGGAGATCGTGCCCGTGTGTCCGACCGGTTCCGACCAACCCCAACCACCTCCGACATTATATTACTGCACACGAGTCTTCTCCTTCCTTTAGCATGCATAACTCCGGCGACTTCACTACTACAGATTTCCGGCGACTTCAATTTCCAATTCACCAACCCACGCTTCCACACCGAAATCCATTTGCCATTTAAGTGCTTCTTGAAGCTTTCACCTTTCTTTGAGTTTCTTCTTTCTTCTTGCGGTTACAAGATTTGGAGTAAATTTCAATTTGTTGGAATTAAATTTTGGTTTTGTTGAATGAAATCTTGCTGTGGGGAATTAGATCTTTCTTTGATAAAATCTTGCTCAAAAAACTTAGTTTAGGTTGTAGACTTGTTCACTTAAATGGAGTTAAACCTCCGAAATTTTGCCTTGCATGCTCGCCGGAGTGATGACCGGCGGTGTAACGAACACTCCACTTTTTTTTTTCCTAATTTTTTTTTACTAATAATTAGATAAATATAAATATAAAATTATATTTTCCAACAATTAATATAAATAAATAATAATTAGATAAACATAAATAATTAGATAAATATAAAAATTAATAATTATTATTATGCCAATCTAAAATATATGAACAATTAAGACTACATAAATTTTCCAACAAAAAAAAAATTAGGAAAAAAATGTCGATTACACATATATATCAATCGGTTACAAATATAAATTTATTATTATACTACATAATCACTCGTGCGCAACGAGTTATTACTCACAAACTTTGCAAATTGTTTTTTAATATTTATATATATCTATAATGATTACTGAATGTTATTTTAATAACTTTAACATTGCTCTACACCAAAAAAAACTTTTAGAATTCGTATACAATATATTCATATGCAGGACCAGTTACGGTGACTTTCAGAGACATGTAGTTGGTACACATGTCTTTGACTCGGACCAAACCCAAAGTCCGAGTCCTACTCCACATTCCAGTCACGATAATCAACAACATGGCTCGGTTGCAAATCTCACGATTGAGCAACTACTTACCGTAGAAGGTCGTCGACATATTATAGTAATTGATCCGCACGGAGGTTCTTGGCATGTAATTTTATTGTGTTCTTTTGAATATAAATCTATATTAAAATCCGACTAACTACTAGACAATTTGTTTTCAGGTTTCGCTACGAAAAAGGTATTAAGAAGTCTATCTTGAAGATGATTCAGCATCAACTTCCACATGCGTATCCACGTTACAATGATTTTCCCCGGGAACTGCAGGAGAGTTGGTTCAAATCATTTACGGTAATCTGTTTCAAAAAATTTTAATCTTTTTTACATTTTCACTAATACAAATAATTTTGTTCTAATAAAGTTACTCAAATTTTTTTGCAGCAAGATTTTAATTGGGACGTCGAGTTTACTCCTCGGGTCAGAGCAGAGTTTGATAAGCAGTGTCGTTCTTCATACAAGAACAATATCCATGCATGGAAACAAGCTTGGAAGGCGGGAAAAAACCACCATCCACGGTGCAACCCCGAACTTTTCCAGCAATTCGTGACGTATTGGGAGAACGAGGACACCAAAAAAGTGGCAACCAGAAACTCACAAAACAGAAACAGCAACCGGGGCGGATTAAGGATTGCTACCCATAACAACGGCGGCCAAACTTTTGAAGAACGTTCCCGTGTTCTGGTTAGTACGTTTTAATTATAACAAGTCTTTTATTTTTGAATTGGTAATAACTTTTTGATTATTTTTTTTAGGCATCTCAACTTGGCGAGGAACCTGATTTACTCCTTCTCATGGAAGATACACATACTAACAAGCAGACTAAGAAGGTAGAAGATAAGAAGGTTCTCAGTGTTCTCGAGACAGTGCGGCGGAAAATAACAGAAATACTTACGCAACGGAGTCAAGATGGCGAAGATAGTTCAACACAACTGACTCGAGAGGAAATCGATCAGCTCGTCATTTTGGTATAAATTAATTTTTAAATTTAATTTTATTCCTTACCAATATTACAATAAATTATTTTTTCTTTTTGCAGTCTACTCCTCGTACTAAAAGTCGACCTTTCGGACTAGGCAATCTGGTTACTTCTGATGGTGTCCCGTCACGTCTCACCCATAGTTCGTTAACACCGTCAGAACGGGAGCAATTCAATCAGATGCGATTAAAACAAGAGGAGATGGAGCGTCAAGCTGAAGAGAACAACGCCAAAATGCGGGAATTTGAGCGTCAGATGCAGGAATTTGCGAAATTCCGAGAGGATTTTATGAGTTTCACCTCTTCTCGTAATTAGACATTTTAGGTTTAAATGTATTTGGTATTTCATAATACTACTTTTATTTTATATATTTTAATTTTAAAACTTATTTTTCGAATTTTATATTTTCCATTTATATTTTTATATTTTAATTTTAAATATAGAAAATATATTTTTTATTTTTTATTTTATTATTGATTTTTTATTTTTTACATTTTCTGCGCCGCCGTTGGAAGTGGTCGGAAAATTCCGACCACCACCGACGACAAACTTCCGACAACGGCCGACGGCGGTATTCCGACGTCGTCCGACAGTCCTCTTCCGACGTGTACCGACCGGCCTTTTCCGACGTGTACCGACCTCATTTTTCCGACGTGTACCGACCTCACTCTTCCGACATCTTCCGACAATGATTTCCAACAAGATTTTGTTGTCAGAAAATACCTACCGCGGCTGACGGTATTTCAGTTACCGACCATCTCAAACCGACGACTAGTTTGCCGTCAATTGTGGTCGGAATCGTCCATATTCTGACTACTACTGACCGGATTTGGCGTCGGATTCCTCCTTGTTTTCTTGTAGTGCATATAAATGAAATTAGAAATCATAGTTAGGTTCAGGCTCTTGGGCATTGGAGGCTTTAGTAATTCGATTAAGATAATGCAGCTTAGATCTTAGAGGCTTCAGTCAATATGTTAGGTTTAGGTTGCATCAATTGCATGTGTTATACAAAACTCATCATAAAGAATATGGAAGATATTATCATCTTAATTTAATGCAAACGTTTTGTGAAACATTTATAGCTCGCGTACAAATGGTTTTAGAGACGATAAAACTTACACGAAGTAATCAACTAATCATATCTTACTTCTTGTTTGGTCAATGTATATTCCAATCATAGAGGGTCCAAATTAAACCGGGCCCATTATAAGTTATAACCGGT
Source organism: Lepidium sativum (assembly GCA_023374145.1). Classification (NCBI taxonomy): domain Eukaryota; kingdom Viridiplantae; phylum Streptophyta; class Magnoliopsida; order Brassicales; family Brassicaceae; genus Lepidium; species Lepidium sativum. The sequence goes on along the minus strand of JAKUCM010000343.1, from coordinate 13,371 downwards.
CCATTATAACGACTTCTAGGGCCTATGTAGTTTATCATAATCCATATAACTAAATTTGGCGCCAAAGTAAAAGAGTGAGCCACGTAGAACGCAAAATCAGCGTATCCCGCCAAAATCGACAACTCCAAGAAATTACAGAAATGACAATTGGCATTTTCCTAAGTAAATATTACACGTATTTTTAATTAACTTTTAATATAAATAAAACAAAATGAGAATACAGATTAGCCCATGAAAAATACCAAAACCCACTTTAAAATTACCATTTACTTATTTAGGATAATTAAATAAAAGAGAGGATGCACTTATTGAATGAAGAGTAACGGTAATTAAGCTAAATAAATATGGAGTGTATTTTTTTTAATTATTATTTCAAATTGATTGATACGCATTTATTATCAATAGCCGTTAGAAATAATTATTACGTGACGGTTACTCTTCTATTTGCTATCAAACCATTCTTAAACTTTTTACTAATATTAATATTAAGCATGGTTATAATTGTAATCTCGATTATTTTCGTATATCACTAAAATTCACTATTTTGAATCTAATTTTTATTGAGCTCATTTTTAATATAATACATAGTTTTATACGTATGAGTAGTTAAAAAACTATTAATTTGGTAAGAAACTGATTATTAATGGAGTTTATTTATTTTTAACAATAAAAATGTGTTTATTTAAGGAAATAAATTAAGTATCCCCTAATAATCAGGAAGTAGTTACAAAAAAATCTAAAGCCCACAATAACTTCTCCTTTATCTTCGCTAGCTAAAACCCTAACCTCTATCTCTCTGCGTCTATTTCTGTGTCATATATATATGACTAAGTGACAGTTATCAACAAAGTTGAACTCTGCTTAAGCAAAGGAAAAAAAAGACACGAGACTATCTTCTAAAACAATCTCCAGGTCTTTGATTCTCTTTTGTCTTTTACTTTTGTTTCGGTGTTTTGATACTTCTACTCTTCAAGCTCGTTACTAGTAATTAAAGCTTAACAATTAATCATTTAGTAAAATTGGTTTGTAACTGCTCTTTGATTCACCTTCTTCTTTACATTTCTGCAGGTTTCATCATCTCTTCAATGACTTCCATGGATTGCTTAAGCTACTTGTTTAACTACGATCCACCTCTTCAGCTTCAGGATTGCTTTATTCCTGATATGGACATGATTATCTCCGAAACTGACAGTTACTTCTTCGATTCTATACCTCAACTTCAATTTCATCAGCCATTGATGCAAGAAGAAGCTCCTTCACAATCACAAACTCACTTTGATCCTTTCTGCGACCAATTTCTTCCTCCTCAAGACATTTGCCTCCCTAACCCTAAAGCTGAAATCTTCAATGAAACACACGACCTCGATTTCTTCACCCCCACGCCAAAACGTCAGAAATTTGTTGACTCGAGTTACCTTTGTAACACTCAAAACCATTTTCAGAGCCATAACTCGAATTTATTTGACCCTTATGGTGAGCTTGACTTAGTTCCAGAAGCTCCAATCTTCCCGGAGTTTCGAGTTCCAAATTTCCCATTAGCATTCAATGTTGGCCGAGGAGATGAAGACGATACTAAGAAACCAACGCTTTCATCTCAGAGCATCGCGGCTCGAGAGAGGAGAAGAAGAATTGCAGAGAAGACTCACGAGCTTGGAAAACTCATCCCCGGTGGCCAGAAACTTAACACAGCCGAGATGTTCCAAGCAGCTGCTAAGTATGTCAAGTTCTTACAGAGTCAAGTCGGGATTCTCCAACTAATGCAGACCACAAAGAAGGTAATTACAATCCTTTATATAATTCAATTGAAGCCTTAAATATGTTTCCTGACTGGTTGGTTTATTTGCAGACGCAAGGTAGCATTAATGCGGAAATGGAATCTCGAGTTTTGCTTCAGTCGCAATCTATTCAAGAGAAGTTATCAACAGAGGAAGTATGTTTGGTACCGTGTGAAATGGTTCGAGATCTAACGACTGAAGAAAGCATTTGGAGAAACCCTAAGATCTATGGAGAGATCAAAAAGCTACTGTCTAAAGATTTGGCTAACTAGTTTTAGTGTCGAGCCTAAAGTTCTCAATGCCTAAAGTCGTGACTGTTCTTGTTAATTTGTTTTAAGTTAGTGTTTTGTCTCGTTGATTTTGTGGCTAATTATCCTGGCTAATCTCCTATTAACTGGGAACTAATACTTTGTGTTATAACTTTGTATTAGTGTATGTATTAGCTGTTGTCTAACCATTTGTCTTGTTAGCTAATGGATGTCTTTGAAACTTTTTTACTTTAATGTCACCAGATCTTTTTTCTCATTTCGTTTTTGTCAAAGTAAAGACATAACTCGACAAGTGACGAAATCTTTGTTTAAAGTACAAATAAGCTTCTAGCTTTACAAAATAGCAATTTTGGGGCTTTACTGCTCTTTGGGTCTCGTAAATTTTAAAGCCCGAACAATAGAACCTAGAAACAAACTCTTCAGTCCACATGATCATTGGAAAGGGACTGTTGAGTAATAATCGGTAGGTCCTACATTTTTGGGAATTTCTATTAAAAAAAATTCACAATTAGATTGACAAATCCAATCTATAATCTAAACACTTCTTCAAATTTTAAATGTCTGAATCATGAGCTGAAATAACTAACCACCAGATTTCGACAAGTTCTTTTTATATGATTTGAAAAATGTAGGAAATATCATTACAAGTTGGGATAAATTTTATACCGAGGTTAAGTGTTAGGAATCGTGAAATTATGGGCTAAATACTTTAGCTCAATTTTTGATTCTCAGATCAATTTAGTTTAGGTTTCTAGCAAATATTTTTTTTCCCCTGTAGTAATATGTGTTTTCATTCCTTGAATTTCGTTTTTTCTAACGTTTTTTGCCCTAAATTTTAGGAATTTATGGATATTTATAAAATTTTAGACTATTCTACAAATTAATAAACTATTGTAATTCATAATGTCATAATAAACTTCTCATACTATTTTGTCTTATCTGTGGTGGGACTAGTGTTATATGATTATAATAATTACCAAACTATTTTTGTCTTTATCCTATGGTGGGATTAGTATTATATGATTATTAAATTATATCATAATCACCTAGTTCTCTACAATCATTTAAGGTTGCAACGAATCTAGTCTAAAAAGCTCGATAAGACTTAACTAACACTAAAAAAATAGGTTATATTCGGATTAGAAATTTATAACCACTTTTTTTGTCAACGAAATTTATAACCACTTAAGGAATTAAATTTTTGATTACTAAATAATTAAAATATTTTGATCAAAATCGATATATTATCAAAATATTGTTACTACTTTTTATCGATTAATATAACATTATTAGAAAACAACTATATTTTGACCATAATTATAATTATAAATTGGTCAAAAATAGTTGTTTTGATTTTTTTAATCAAAATTGAAAGTTCAAAAATTGTTTGTTGGAAGATTTTTGTTAATCAAAAAAGCTGTTTTTATGTAAATGACTCTTAGCTTAGTGACCGACGGTAAGTTCACTTAAGCAGTTCATTTATACAACCAGGGATCGAATCCTCCGCCTACATTAGATAAGAATTTGGCTATTGAACCGGTCAGGTGTGGTCTAATATATAATTTGTTGTTGACAAAAAACAATAATGATTTGTTTTTTAGGAGTGTAAACTAAATTAAAAATATATATATACACAAAAAATGTCTCATATTTAATTTCCAAAGTATAAATATAATATAAAAAACTCTCATTAATCTAAACAATGAGAAGCCAGATAGTAGCATCCATAAATGTATTTGCCAACCAAAATTTGTCGTCTAAATTCATATGGCCTCTCATTCAAAATGTCCCATCGTGAGGGAATAAAGAAAGTAAAAAATTATGATAATTAAACGTGTTATATTTTACTGTTCTTTATATCCACCACTCTCATCAAATCAAATACTTTCTCCAAAAAATGATTAAATATAGGTTGTGATGCAACATTTCTGTCTATCAATCAGACTCCGATGGATTTGACAAAACTTAAGGTCACTATTTCCAAAATCATTTTGATCCAAAAGTTGAGATCCCACACATTCTCGTAATCATATTAGTCTAATTTTACCCTATCGGTGATTTAACTATTTATTATTAATTTTTATATTAAAAGAAAGTATTTTTCCATAATTTTAATTAATTAATCTTTCTTTTTGTATACACATACATGCCAATAAACTACAGATAAATTTGATCTACAGTAAGAGTTAAGGTCTAAAATAATGGTATTACACTGAAAAACAAAGTGGACCAGTCTTTCTTTTAAAATTAATATGTTGCCTTAATTTAGAAACGATAAGATAATATTATTCACATAAAACTAAAATTAATTTGGATAAGTTTTTTTGGTTAAGTAGTTAAATCCACTTCTGTTATCTTCTCTACTAAAATTCAACTTCCGGAAATCAAATCACTTAGTTTTTAAGTGACATAGTCTTTTTAATCTTTTGTTCGACCAAAAAAAGAAGAAAAACTAACTTACGACGGTTCTTGAAAAACGTTTTCTAAATTTTTTAAACTTTTTTATAGAAACATCATACTAGTCAGAATGAATAAATACATTAATGAATGCAATTGTAAATTATTTATTGTGGGTATATATTATGGGATTCTCATTTAATTCGGCCCGTAAGAAAAGCCATGAAACTAGGGCATCTTTTCATAACTTCCAAGATCATCCACATGCACACGGAAAATAAAAATTATTCTAACAATCATTAACCGATTTCTCATATTTTAAAACATTTATAATATAACATGAACGATTTTTAGTTCCTTTTTAATATATAACATTGGTCGCATATGATTTTTACCAAATTTATATTGAAATAACTCAACGTATAGCATGAGTCCAAACTTAGATAAATAAATAAATAAAATGCGAAATTATATCTGATTTGTAATTTTCTTAGTATGAAGAATCATGCTAGATAAAGCTTTGGAAGGACATATTGGCTTTGTGTCCCATCGACCAATATTCCTTATCCCTACTTATCGGTCTGCTCCCTATTCTCTATCAGACACACACATAAACACACATTAGTGTGTACATCTATCGTCATTCATCCCATTAATACAAATCCTATATTGGTTACTGGGAATTGACTAAATGACCACAAAGAGGCATCTAATCTCTGATCGACAACTTCTTCAATTACGTTTGTTTATTGGGAATGCTTACTAATGACAAAGATCCGGTTTTGTATAAAATTTGATTTATAATCTTCGGATTATTGGAAAAAGGAGTATTAGTTTGATCATGTAAAAATTTATAAAACAGAAGAAAAGAAACACACAACATTGTTTTCTTACGACAAAATTGAACATATGGATCCCACGCGCTGCAATTTTTCTCTAAAATCTTCACCAAACAAGCCACCGCTACCACAATTCAAGCTCTCCTCTCCGGTGTCCAGTTCGCCGACACTAGGAGAGGATTCATCTTTTCTTTCTGTTCATTTGCTTAGCTTCCTCTATTCTCTGGTCATTGCTTCTCTCCCTCTCCTCTCTCTTTGTTTCGGTTTCTAGTCGAGCAATGGTGGTTCAGAAGATTTTCGGTCTCATTCACTGCCGAATTTCTATCCGAGGACAACTTCAAATCCCGAGCGTCTCTCCCTCTCTTCTCCCTCGTCTCTGCCTCTTGCCTGAAAGTAGTTCCAAATCTGCTTTGCTTTGTGGTCAGTGGAGGAGTTGATTCCAGTGGATGCGGCTGATGTGATCTCTTTCTTTCAGACTTCAGAGTTCTAGTTTCCGTCGTAGGTTTGAGGTAACCGGTTCTGACTTCTTTCTAAGTGAGCGCTTTCTTTAGCTTGGTTTGAGTTAGGGGTTGAGGGTCTAGTTAGCTCTGGATCTTCGCCGGTGTGTTGGGAGTGTTCGAGTTGTTGTGTTTTTGCTCTTCCGTATTCCGTGGGTGTGTGTGGTTGAAGATTTCTCCATTGATCCTGCTTCTCGGTGGGTGTGTGTTGTTGGAGTTTCTCCTTTGATCCTGGTTCTAGGTGGTTAAAGACCAAATCCTCTTCGATTTCTAGTGGTTTGCATGTTCATTTGAAGCTCAACTCTTTTTGCAGATTTATCTTTGTTGACTCGTTGGCTATTTCGACTTAGACTAACGTCTAGTCTCTTCGTTGCTAGCTTAAGTGTGTGGAGGATATAGTTCGGCCATATGGGTTGATTATGTGGCTCAATTTAGTAAGCCTTTTTGGTGTGTTTGGTTTCGTATTAAGCTAACTCAGGGTGCTCACATAGAATGACAACCATCAAGGACAGTGTCTGGCTTATTCTACAATTATCATCTTGATGGCTATGTCTTCCATCCACATTAGTTAAGATCTAATCGAGATTGCCCGAATGTCTTCAATTGCGAGAACCACTACGTTGCATTCAATTGGGTTCAACAATTTTTTACCACTTCATTAATTTTGGTGGACTGGATTTGTATTGTTTCCACGTTTTTTTTCTTTTTTTTGGGCATGGAACCAGAATCAAATCTTCTATTTTTTTGTAAATCCTTAAACTTTTCATTATGAAAGATTCACATTCTCATTGAGAAAAAAAAGACATACACACAAATAAAATGAAGAAAATACCAGTCATAGCTATCATTTATCACAACCAAATTACAGAAAATATTTATTTCTATGTATACATCTCAATACTAATAATAATATTATTATTATAACGACCTAGAAGAGTCGTCGTCGTCAAAGAAATCACTAAAAACGTCGGAAATAGTTGTTTTATTGTGTATGTCGCCTCCTCCATTATTGTGAGAAAGCAACATAGTCAAAGAATCTCCCTCAAGCTCGTCGAGATCAGCGAAAAAATCCTCTGGCTGATGTTGAAACTCAGACAATAACTCCGGTCTATAGGTTTCATTCTTATCGAACTCCATTGTGTCCTGACGCTCCTCCATGTCCTCTTCCTTAACCGAAGTGGCTACATTAGAAGGAGGAGTGGAAGAAGAAGGCAAGTGGGACTTATTTGGTTTGTTTTTTTGGCTGTTGTTTTGGGATAGTCTAGATGAAGGAGAAGTAGTTTTAGAGGAAGGGTTTGAAGAGGATAAGGAAGAGGAACGAGTAGAGCCAGCGAGAGCGTTGCGTTGAGTAGGCCATGGATGGTTATGTTCAGAGGTGTAAGTAATGACTAAACATGTTTTGGATCAGTGCGGCTACGTTCCACTTGTTTCCTAGCTGAACAACCTTTGGAGCTGCTACATCTGTAATAACCCCTGAAGACCAAAATAATTATTCAATTTTAGTTACCATTAAAGACTAATTACCCAATATCGTAGCTTTTTCCGATTGTAATTAACATATGTACACAACAAGAAAAATTCAAAAAGCTTAATTAATGTGCGCCACAGAAAATCGAATGAACTTTATACTTTGTATAGTTTCCATGCTAATGATTGCACCTGCAATATTATTTTCTACTCATTGAGACTGGTTTAATAAAGAAAGAAAAAAACTACCTTTTATTTTTCAAAAAACCAACATTCCAGTAAAAAAAGATACTGATTTCTAAGTTATTACAAAAGTAGTGAAATATACAGAACATACTTCATATCTGATGCTTTGTAATATATAGAGTCACGGGGTTATGATAAAATAGAAATGCATAAGTATATATATGTGTATGTACCTGGGATAAGGAGAACCTTTGATGGGTTTTTTGACCGTACTTACGCCAAGCCCAAAGATCAGAAGGAACAACTTCTCCACTAGACCGACTGTTCATGGGCGGCTGGTGCTGGTATGCACACTATTTTTCTTTGCTTGGCTCTTCCTGCATCCGTCGTCAATTATACGTTTTATATATGTTGTTGTCATATAAAAGCAAATTTTTCATTATCAATAAAATATATATATATATAAAGCTAGTCTTTTGTGATCAATGTCAATGTTGATGATGTTCACACTTTAATTGATATAGATTTCCGTGCACATGCCCTTGTCAAGTTTTTAGACAAGAAAAAATGTGTATAAACAGAAGAACATGAAGCAAAACTGAAAGACTGTTATAAGAAAACAGAATTTAAAAAATTAAAAACAACAAAAAATGATTCAGGAATCTTCATATTATAGGTTTGGATAAAACATACATAAAATGAAACCCTAGTTCCAATTGTCTCTTATTGTTCCATGAAAAAAAATTAATAGCGTTTAGCGTTTCATTTTATTTTTTTATACACATCTATAGTATATTTAGCAAATGATATTTTACAAAAATGATGAAACTTAATTTTGTGAGTAGTCAGCCTAATCAAGTTTTTCAAATATGAAAAATCTGAAAAAATGGTTACTCATATTCGTGAGTGATAAGTATATAGTTAATGATTGAAAAATCTCCACAAGGGAATTAGTAATTAATCACATAGTGTTAGTATAGTTAATCATGATCCTAAACATCAAATGATCTCGTTTTTATCAAGAAGGAAAAAAATGATAATTAAAATCACATGAATCGAATTGCAATAAATTCACCTTCTCTTTATGCCAAGATTCCGAGGAGAAGAAGAGATCTGAATCTGCGACGATGACGACGTGTTGTTACTCGTATCAACGTTAATCGTACACCACGGTGAAGCTCCTGAGACGGCCATGGCCGGAGAATTACACGTGGAAGCATCTTGGATGATGTTAGTTTGCGAGATCCGGATTCTAGGGAAGACATTACATTGACTCTTAATATGATCATCATCTTCGAAACTCTTCGGAACAATTTGAAAAACTGTTGTTGCTTTTGTTATCTCCGACGTCGGAGAGAAAGTCGGAGTTTTGCTGTGAGGTGAAGAAGAGGATCTGTCATGGTAACGAATGGGTCGCCGAAGGGATTTATTGAAGTAGCGGCGGAGTGGAAGTCCACGGGGAGAAGATCTGATGTAGGCGGCGGAGAAAGACTTTCCGGTGGTCCAGGAGATGCTGACACGTGTCCTGATCCGATTCCTCGTACAACGTCCTGTTAGGTCTCCTTGGAAAATTGTCCCATGTCTTGAAGCCCAAAGACGCTGCACATAATATATTATGTATGATGTGCTTGTGAAATTTATATGTATATACGATCTATATACACAATAAAAAGAATTAGAGAAGCCTGATTACAATTTTTAGGTTGTTCTGTGGAAAATTATGAAAGAGTGTTTAGTGAAGTTGGATTATTTTTCGTTGGAAAAATTTGTGATTTTTCTTGGGAAAAGAGGATGCAGAAGAAGAATATGAAGAAATAGATGATGAAATAAGAACGAGAGGCTGGCTTTTTTCAGAATGAAAAACATCTATCTTCGACTACTTCTTCATGTAAGAGATAGAGGGAGATCAGATTGTACACTATATAATATGATCTAGTTATTAAAAATAATAGATATTTAAAGGTCGTGAAAATGATATAACTTGCTTAAAAATAATATCGATCCATGGATCGAGATATATACGGCCAAGTCTTGTACTTTATTATATAAGATTAATATTTTTTATTTTTATTAATAAGTCACTATAAACCTACCTCTAGTTTTTACTATTAAAGTTTCTGTTTTAATGTGTTGTATGACTGAATGATCCCTTGCCCCAATCTAATTTTCATCAATGAGTGTAAATATGTGATTTGCTTATGGATATTTTTTTATAAAATAAAAATAAATTACATATTTGAAAAAAATTTATTTTATATTTTAAATCATTTATATGATTTAATGTTATACTTTAACAATGTTTTTTAAATTAAAGAATATTTTTTTTGAATAAACTTGATATTTTGTATAATTGTTACAATGAAAGGATATTCATGTCTTGGAGCTTTTCGGTCTTGCATTCTGAATTTATAGCAATAGTGTAAGCGATATCATACATGATTGAGATGATCATTTAATAAAATGGCTATTGCATCCGACTGCACATAAGTCTTGAATATGGTATCATTTCTTAAGATTAGCCTGTTTTTCAAAGAATATTTATAAGATTCCAACTGTTTTCAAGAGCTTTTTTTGTGATTTCTCTATATCTTATATATCTTGTTCTCTAAATTCTAAAACCGATCTCTTAATCCAAAGTGTTGAAAAAGATATTGAGGAAACTTATCTTTTGTGAACTCATCGCCATCTAGCTGGCTCCCCCTACATTATTTTTTTGTGTGATAACTCAGGAGTTCCCATATTTTTATAGGAGTCTGTACTATTTTTTTTGGAAGATACAACCTACTAATAGATATTCTCTTGGGATATTCAAATGGACTAAAAGTATGGATTTCATATTCTTGTAAAGATGATTAGAAAAAAAAAATTTAGTTTTCACATAACTGGAAAAATCAAATTTAGAAACTCTTTAAAGTTTTTAGATGTGCCTTTTATCATTTAACCACAAGCTACACATATTTTTTACTGAAAATTTATACATTAACAAAAATAACGATATGTATGTGCTATTGAACTTTTTTTTTATGGGTTAAATAAACTTACTATAAAACTTTCGAAGGTTATATTTTTTGGAATAAATAAAATAAAATTTTATGAAAAACCATACAATCACAAATAATAAAATATAATATGAAATGAGATGGTGCACTTGGGAAAAAAAAACAAGTGACTGGGAAAATAAAGAGATCGGCAACCCGCCGCAATTCTCGGAGTACGTTTCAGTATCATCCAATGCTGCAGTGCCACGTTAACATTATATAATAAAAATCAGTTTTTGCTATAAAGTTCTTCAATAACAAAAAATATCTCTTTGTCTGTATCTATATATTGTAAAAAAAAAAAAATTATCGACTTTAAACTAAGTCAAGAAAGCCGAGGACAGGTGACCCAGTGGTGTAATCACTTTCTAAATTCTCATGGCAGCAGGGATCAAACCACCTACCTGTAGTTGTAGGAGTAAGATTTAAAAGCCAATAGACTACTTGACAAAAAAAAAAAAAACTAAGTCAAGAAACAAGTTGTCCAGTTGATTTGCTTCTGATTTAGTTAGATATAAAATGATGAATTCAAATCTTATTTTTACTCCATTTGAACAACTTTAGTTATGGATCAAATTTTTATTGTGGATCCAATAATTACATATTGATTAAAAAAAACTAAACTATTTTTATTATTAAAAGGTCCAAAAAACCAGAAAAATATATTACAAATAGATTCAATAATAGTCCAAGAAACATAAAACCCTAAGTTGTGAGGATCAATATCCTTAGTGGACGTTGCCATCCTCCTATCCAAACCATCTGCAAACCAAACAAACAACCAAATCTGCTCCACCAAAATTAAAATCAACACAAAAAAAACTGTTCACAAGAAAACATTGCTAATTTTGCTATTTCGAAAAACTTCAACGCCTCAATATATAATCCTGTTGTCTTAAATTTATCCATATGAAAACAACACTTGAAGAATTACTGTTGAAAAAAAACAATTGCTGATAAGGAATCCTAAAGAAAGAACCTCTGGTGATGGTGAAGCATAAGAAGAGATAAATAGATCTAGAAAATTGATCATCAACTTAACACCGTTTAAACTACATGAACATGACCAAGATAAGACCAAAAGAGAGAAGAAGAGAATTCTCATAACTTGTATCGACATAATTGATAGAAACTACACCAAATCTAAAAATAAAAACAAACAATAGATATAAGGACGAAGGGAGTCGACACCAATACTATGGGAGCTATTGTTGCCGATTTTTAAAAGAAAACCACGATGGCTAGGTTAAAGCGAAAGTCTAGATACTCACACCAAAAAAAAAAGTTATAAAATCAAAAAAATAACAACCCTATATTTATAAGTATATTAGTGTTATTTATTTTTTTATATCAATTTTTGTCAATTAACCTAATAACTTTTTAATCTTATTTATATTATTTAAATTTTTAAAGATTAAGAATTAATAAAGAGAATACTATCACTAATCTACGTATTATGCCACATTTTTCACTGTTTTTGTAATAGAAAAAAAACATGTTTTTATTAGTATTTTGGCAGCGCAAAAAATTATATCCTTTTTCATAATGAAATCTTAGTTTAATCATTCGACACCATGGTAATACTCGAAGTGAATAGAAACTTTTCGAAAAGATATTATGTAAGGGTGTTTTTCTTCTTTTTGTTAATTATAATTTTACATTCTAAATTTTCTACACTTCCGCTATATAGAACAAAAGAAATTACTGTCTCTAATTCAATATAAAATAATGGTTTTAATTCTACATTTTTATCTTAAAATATTTAATATTTTTAAATTTTCAATACAAAAAATTTGACTTATTTTTCCTACTTAAAACTCTAATTTTTATTCATATTAATTACAATATAAAAAATATTTTAAATAATTTCACAATTTTTTTTTAATTATTGTATACTTATTTTAAATAGATGGCATTCACTAATATTGAATATTGTCCATACTCGATTCAACTGTAAATTGGTTTATTATTTAGCTGTTCATTTCATGATTAAAAGTAATAACAGAAAAAGATAGAAAATAAAAACAACTTTACTGATTATTATATGCCGATAATTAGAATCATTTTTTAAATCAAAGTTCTGGATGTGATTAATATATAATGCAGAGGATTAGAAGCTAACTAATCAAGAAGATATCATTAGCTTAAGTATAATTTATTCACCGGGAAAGAGAAATGATGAGGAATTAGTTTTGTCATTATTTATCGTTTATTTAAATACTTCATCACCTTGAATGATTAATACATTAGTATAGGTAGTTGACCTCCCGTAATGTCAAACTATATTCCATATAGATAGAAAATCATTTTGTAAAAATTTTTTGCACTTATTTTGTTTTTGAAAAATTTTGTATGCGAAAATAATTAAATTATTTATTTATTTAAGGAGTGAACTATGAATGGCTTTAAATGATTTAGTTTTTTACAGGTTTTTAATGATTCTATATGAATTTGAAAAAGTTTTTTATGATTATGTAAAAATTCTTCTAAAATTTTTATTTAAAAACCATAGATTTGAAACTTTTTATGTTTTTTAGTTTAAGAAATCCTCCAAAAATATCTGAAAATTATTTATAATTTGCTTAAAATCAAATCATTTAAAAAATTTTTGTTGTGATTTTTAACAATGAGTACTACATTTTAATTGAATTTTATAAGATTTTTAGAATTTCATATTTTAATAATAAAATGATTTGTCGTTTTGTTAAAATGAATTTTTTTCAGTTTATAATTGGTTTGACAAAATTTAATTTATAACCTAAAAACTAATTCTCCAAAACACCTTTATATCATTTATTTTTTGGGAAGAATCAAAACCTTTGATATCAAAAATCAATATATTTTAAATTATCTTGTCTACCAAAACTAAAAAATAACTCAACATAATAAGATTCTTCATACGC
>JAKUCM010000342.1:0-66817 GCA_023374145.1 Lepidium sativum | reverse complement strand
GAACGCTCAGAATTGAGGAATTGTTTTTAGGGATTTCAATTTGGTTAGGGTAAAATGGAGTATTTTAATTATTTTGGAGCAGAAACTAACAATGGATTAAATTAGATTACAAAGGTAAACAAAAATTAAAGTTCATTTAACTTTGACTAACATTGTTTTTTTTTTTTTGTCAACTAGCCTACTGGATTTTAAATCTCTTCCTACAACTGCATGTAAGGAGTTCGATCCTTGGTGCCTTGAAGATTTGTAAAGTGACTACACTACTGGACCACCTGTCCTCGACGACTAACATAAAATTGGTAAAATAAACATAAAATTTATTGTTCATTTGAAGAAAGAAAAATGTTGTATTTAATTTGGCAAAAAGGACAAATTCAGTATTATTATGACCGTTTTCCATTATATAATACATTATTACTAATATTTTGAAAGGAGATCCTTTTTGAACTTTTCTATCTTTTACTTTTATTTTCCTTTATATAGATAAATGTAATAGTAATTAGTTACATTTATAACTTTTTGATAATTTATATGTGTTTATCATATAAAGCACAATATAATAGTATTTTGGTTCATTTTTAGTATAAATTATAAATGTAAATTTTATTTATTGGTTAAACATATATAAATCAACTCAGATGAAATTATAACCTATTTGATAAAAAATGTCTATATGGGAAAGTTTTATTCAATATTTTCTTTATGTACTAGTATTTTAATATTATTTATTTATTTATTAATTGTAACTATAGTTTTATCTTTAAAACTACTTAATTTAATTACTGGTAAATTAATGTATTTTATTTTTTTGATTAAATGTAGTTATAGGGTTTTTTCTTCAAAATGTATGTTACAGTTTTGTTTCTTCTATAGTACATTTAATTTTTGCTCGCGTATATAATATGAATTCAATAATATCTAATCTATAACACAAATTCCAAAACCTCATATAATATCACACAAAATTATTTTTGACTATTTGGAGTTAAATATCGGTAAAAATTACTACAAAAGTAGACAACATATTATTTAACTAAAACTATTTATCTCATTTCTAAGTATGAAACAAATAATTTGTGTATTTGTATGGATAAACCGACCGTCATTCGGGTTTAGGTTAGTTCTGTTTTCCAGATTCAGTGGGATGAAAGCTCATGGGTGCTCGCCAAGTCAACCAAAACCTCTCGGCCCTTCACATAGAGGTAGAGGCGGTTCTTTGGGCAATGGAATCTCTTTACGAATTACAAATCACAGAGGTGGAAATTTCAACGGATTGTAAGACGGTAATGAAGCTATTGAAGCATCCAGAGGAGGGGCCAGCTTTCCTCGCATACCAGGATGAGTTCCTCAGGCTAAATTCTTATTCAAATAGTTTTGTTCTCTCAAGCATTCTTCGAACTTTAAATCATAAGAAAGATACTCTAACTTGTAGGATAAGAATATATGGCTATAATCTTTGATATATCCTTCCTCTTTAATGTGATAATATATTTGCCGTTAACAAAAAAAATTCCCACGACACAAGATAAAATCTATCAAACCAGTGTTTTCCTTCAATGATAGGTTTGAGCAAGTAAGACTGAAAGCAGAATTTGCACATGCAATAAGCAAACGGATAATAGCAGTAGTAAATAGTATGAGTTAATAAATATATAAATAAAAGTGATTTGGGCCCATACAAACAACCTACCGTGCCAAATATTTTGCTTAGAGCATATTGCATATTAGTATTACTATCTTACTTCTATTTTTAATTCTAAATACTGTTTTTCGGGAATTTTCTTCCCAAACCACCTCTATTTTTAATTCTAAAATAGAAAAATGCTATTTTGCTCTATTTTTATGGGAATGTTATTTTTTTTCTATTTTAGACGTAAACTTTTTTATTTACAAAACAGTTCTTATAATTTTATAAGTGATATAAATAACAATTAAAAATATTTAAATATTATAAATGATCATTATATCTAAATATTAATTAGATTTTCAATATTATAATGATTTTTAAACTTTTAAACAGTAAGTAAATTTTAAATATTAATTAATATTCAAATATTATAAATAATAATTAAATTTCACAAATTAAACAATATAAATATCAAACTAAACTCCAATAATATTGATACTAGCTAGAAATTTATTTTTCTTATTCATTATAAAATAATAAATATTAATGACTTAATATTCAGGTAAATTGCTTCCACATCCACCAAGATCGGTAAAATATTGTCCAAAAGAAGTTGATGAAGGAGAAGCTTGTTGATCTTATTTTTGTCCAGCCCGCTTTAGTAAAATCTGTGTTTGTTTACTCTAAATATATCCACGAATATTTGAGTCTTGTATGGAATTCAAGTCACAAAATAAAATTTTGTTTTCTTCCTTTAGCTCTTTCAAAGCACAATTTTTATTTTGAATCTCCAAATGATGTCTTTGTGCGATTGTCTTCTTTAATTTCTCCAAAAATTGTTAATTTCCTTCTTCTAAAGTGTTGATAATCGCATGTGTTTGATCAACAAGCTTTCTTTTCATTTTGGATTTCTTTATCCTACTTAGTCGTGGAGAGGGAGATCCACCAATAGTCTCATTGTCGTTATCTATGTTTAGAAAAACGAAGATAAACTTAAAGATGTCAAAACCAAAATTCACTATGTTTTTATTTTATTTTTATATGTGGTAATATCATTTCTTAATAATATTTTTTTTTGTCAAAAAGTAATAAATGTTTGTGGAAATTTTTTTTAAAATAAAATAAATGGGGTTAATTTTTGAAAATAAAAGATATTAATGATAAATTAAAAATAGAACATAATTTAGAATATATTTATTAGGATAAAAAAAAGAGGAATACGTAAAACATACTTCTATTTTTTAGAGTTTTTTATTTTAAAATAAGAAATAGAGGAAACATTGGAGGTGAGCCGGACTTCTTCTTCATTTTGCTTCAAGACATCAACAAAAATTTGCAAGAACCAACATTCTATCCCTACCAGAAATGCATTACACAATGTCTTTTGTTTAACATCCTTTATTTTTAAGTGTTAGCTACTTTAAAATTATGCAAACCAATGATCTAGCATTGATTCGACCAAAAAGAATCATCATCAGTAGCAAGAACCTGATATTGAATTTGTAAACCTTCTTGTTATCCTCTAAACCTAAAAGAGCTACTTGCTTTCTAATGCGGACTCTTCATCGACAAAAGATTCATGTATCGCGAATCATTTGCATCAGTTTCTTAGAGGAATAAAACCTATCTCAGGTCTTGAAAAGGCTTGAAGCAACCTGAAAACAAATGGTTCAATCATGAGTAGGCAAGAGTTATTGTCAAGCTCGGTAATTCCTAATTTCGCAAGTAAAATTCATCAGTTAATCTGAAAATGTTTGGCTCTTTTACAGTCGTGGGTTTTGCATACCTTGATATGATGTGGCATGATCTTGATATCGTAAGGAACGTGAAGCCAAGCTTCGGGTCGGTATAACAGGAAGTTCTCAGGTTTGCTGGTATAAACGTCTGCGTATTGGTGGATATGATATGAAAATGCTGATTCTTGACCAGTGTCTGTGACAAATGTAGCTCCGAATGATCTGTTGAACATTTGTTTCATTGTGTCTCGTGCTCTCTGTCTCTCATTGTTCAGCTCGTCCAAGAGAGATTGACATGCTTCGCTTCTCTGATTGCTTGATACAGTCGCGTGATATTTACCAAGCAACTCTTGAATAATATTGAACTTCGCCTGATTTTAGACACAAGAAATGTTCTTATTAGACTTAGTAACATATAAGTCTCTTCTGTTTTAAGTAAATTAGTAGAGTATCAACATTTCTTCATGTTATAACTACTTATCGCTTAGGTTCTCAATTGCGGTACAAGAATGTATAAATCCTGTAAGCAGATAGCTACTATTCTGGAGAAGTAAAAGAGGAAGCTGTGACTATACCTGCTCAAACCGATAGCTATCTTCATTTTGTATCTGTATCTCTCGCTGACCCAAACAGAATTCAGCGTATAAGGTTGAGCTTTAATTGATGTACACACA
This sequence comes from Lepidium sativum, assembly GCA_023374145.1. NCBI lineage: Eukaryota > Viridiplantae > Streptophyta > Magnoliopsida > Brassicales > Brassicaceae > Lepidium > Lepidium sativum. Next base: position 62,780 of record JAKUCM010000342.1, on the reverse strand, counting down.
CTCTTGAGAATTTAATCAGTTAAAATGCTATATATAAAGTATGGTAAACCAACCTCGAGCTCATGAATTATGGCAGCAGTTCGCCAACCAGCTTTTGAAGGCCCTCTTAGGTCGCTAAATAAGTGATCTCCAAAATAAATGACCTATGAACGGAACATGTTGTACTCTGTCTTTCAATGAATCCAGAAGAATGAAGTTACATAATGGAATTTATTAGCTTGTTGTGACGAGTACCTCTGGGCCATGCCACTTTGTTATTTGAAGGAAGGATTTAAGACAGCCATGGTAGTAAACTTTATTTGGGTCAAATGCATCTACTTTTGTAAACGCCAAATTGTCCCTCTCGGAATCATAGCAGCTACAAGGATTTATGCCAGTTAAAGAGTCAAGAGATTAATTCCAGGAGACAAATACTATCCACAAGAAAGTAGTATTAGCATTTATGGATATATCATTAGGAAAACAAACCGGAAGGGATGCTCAGATGTGTAAAAATCTGGTTTATTTGCTTTAGCAATTACAACATCAAACAGGTCTCGCCAAGAGTCTCTGAGGCCAAAAGAGTCCTAATGAATAATAAGCACATTTGGAGATCATGAATCAATTTAAAAGAAGAGAAAAAGATGGAAAAGGCCATAAAAATATCGTGGACAAACTAATTAATATGAGAGAATGCTGAATATGATTGCCCCAAGTGATATTCCATAGAAAAACAAAAGAGTTTTCAAAAGCTATTATTAGAGTGTGAATCACCTCCATAAGATAGCGCATGCCACCATCGACAAAATGGTATGGCGAGTTGGTCAGCAGAAAAAGCTTCTTCCCTTTATCCTTTAGCATTCTCAGGAAACGTAGTAGCTGACCCTGAGAAGTAATTGCCATGTTCAGTAAAACGCATATCAAAAATAAAAGTGTTCTTAATCAAATAACAAGTTTACGGACTTGCACTTACATTTTTAAGCAAATATCTGTTAGGATCAGCAAGAATTCCTCTATGGACCAAGCCACTTCTATGGACATGTTGAATAGCACGATTTACATCGTTGTAGATGTTAGAAGCATCAAACTCAAGTTTGGCGTCGACAAAATATTGGACCATGTCCGCAATAAGACAGGCCTGAAAATAAGATAATAAAAAATTTGAGTAATAAGAAATTTTGCGATCACAAATACATTAGATATAAATATGTCACAGTACGCTCTTATCCATTGAACTCACTTCGCTGAAGCAGAAGAAATCCATCAATCCCACCAGACATCTTGCTTGATCACGGCCTATGTGTCTCGTTCCATATATACTTTCTAGTTCCTGCCTACTAAGCTGCACAATGATATAAATGCTCAGGGCTCAAATGAGCAATTCAGAAAGAAAGAAAGAAGAAACAAATTCCGTTGACTATATACCTTACGACGGCCAAAATAACACCCATCAGGCTCAATTGACCCAAAGAAATCCAATTTCAGGAGGCATCCTTTTCGTTTATCATAGTACAACCCTCGGATGGGAAAAGCCGGATCATACTTAAACTGGCTACAAGCATCAGGATATCTAAACTGCAAGAATCAAAACCAATAATTCTCAAACGATACTCACGAACCAAAATCAATTTGTCTAAAACGAAAATTGTCATAGGAGATTCACCTCATTAACCATATGCTGCTTAGCAAGATCATAGATCAAACTCTGCAAGTGGGAAGAGTAATGTGCCAAAGTGTAATCATAGTCAAATCCGTAAACTTGTATATTATCCAATCTCAGATTTTTATTAACATATATCCCTACAAAAATGTATCATCAGCCACAATCAATCAGTGACAAAGAACAAGCACAAACCAATCCAATAAATGTGTAATGAAATCAATGACATATACCTCGAGGATTCATCTTAGGCATACTCTTTAACGCTTCAGGGATATCGAGAAACCTCTGTTTCGCCAGTTCGAATTCGTGCCGGATCTTCGTGATCTCGTTGTCCACTGTAGAACATTCTGGCAATGCAGCGGCATATTTCGCCTCTAGAGTCGCCAGTTCCGGCTCCGTCGAATTGACAGTACTGAATCCTCGGAAACTTCTTAAAAGTCCTGAAATTCCAGATCTTAATTCCCGGATGAAAATTTTGCTTAAAAGAAGCATTTCAAAAGAAACTCACCATCTTGGATTTGATTGGAAAAACATCTCCCTCTCTGCAATCAAAACGAACTCGATCATCATCATCATGATCATGATCATGTATCGTTAATAGGTCGAAACAGAAATGATTGTATATTTGAGAAGATAGAGTGAGATTTACAGTGAGCGAAGCTCCGAGAGGAAGAAGAAGACGGCGAGAGGAAGTCATAATGATTGGTGAAGAAAGTCAGATATTGAGAAGAGTAGACTTTGTTTTGTCGAGAAAATGATGATGACGTCACTGTAGATAATGGCGGTTAGGGTTTATCGTCGACGGCGTCGGAGAGCGAGCTAAGTCCCGGATAGAGATTTTTTCTGATTAAATTATTATTGGGCCTAATGGGCCAGATGAATTTCCTAATCTTTAATATTTTGGCCCAATAAAATAAGTCCGGGATAGAAATTTTTGCAATTTTTTTCAGTCGTGACTCTGTAAATAATCTGAAAATTATAGTAGTTTTTTTTTTGTAAGAAGAAAATGAATATATTTGAAAAGAAAGTATTTAAATCCAGTGAGAAGTAGATGGTAAAAAAGAAAAAGAACTATTTTTCTTTTTGTTGGTAAAAATGTCAGATTGGAAGAACTAATGTTGCTTTCGTCTTCTTGAAGCAATCTCCGAAGCCCAAGCTTTGCCTATATCAGTCTGAAACTTCCCTGAACCAAATGAAAACAAAGTTAAAAGCTTTTTAACTATGTAATTTAGATTATGATTCACAACAGAAAATACCTGCAGTTGATTGAAAAAACTCTTCTAGATCTTTGCCTTGTTCTGCAAAATATAGCGAACGAACAAAACCAAAAAAGTTTTAGTTTCTGCTGAAATCAGAATTCCTCTAAAGCTTGTAATATTCATTGAGGCCATTACCTTGTTCATATTCCAAAGCTTGTAGAATCAGCTCAACTTTATCGAAATCTTTAACAACTTTAGCTTCAGGTGAAGAGTTGTCCTCATATTCTCTCCAAAGCTCAGCAATTTCTTTAGCTGCAATTACCAAATATACATTCTTAGAAGCGATAAGTGTTAATGGAAAAACAAACACAAGATCATAAAAGAAAAGGGACCTCTTTCTCCTCCACCCAATAGTTTACACATGTGTTCAAGTGCTTCGGTTTCTCTTCGGTTTTTCTCTTCTTTAGAGATTCCACAAGAAGGTGTAATGTCTCCTACAATGGCTGCATAACAAGAAAAATCAAACTCCATTAACCACCTCATGGTTAAAACTATTTAATGAGTACACTCTCTAAAAGTGAAAGAGCTAACCTTCTGCTATGTCATGAACAATTGCCATTTTCATGCATCTGTATATATAGAAACCATGGATATGAAGAGCTTATCCGAGCAATTAAATCTTGAAAACAAAGAAGCAAGCGAGTGAAAATCTTACTTGTCTCTGTTAACACCAGGGATATCTGAAGAAATTAGAGCCATAAGACCCATCCGATACATGTGATCTGCAATCGATTCTGGATCTTTTACATCTCTTTTAATCCATCCAGCTCTTGGAGTTTTCTATTTCATATATAAATGAATCAATTACCAAATGATGCAACACACAAATTCTGACCTATGAAGCAGGAAACAAAACCTCACCAGATTCACCTAAACATTGACATATCTCTAAGGACTTCACTAATCACAGGTCATCATAGTAGTAACTACAAAGCTTGTAATCGTTTCTAACAAATTCTGATCAATGAAGTAGAAAACAAAAACTCTCCAGATTCACCTAAAGAGAATCATAAACTCTTCAAATTCACATAGAAACAGATCTTATACAAAGACTGAGATCATCAAAGTAACCAAATAGCTTGAATTATAACAATCCATCAACGGAATGCAACCACACGGATCCATCTAACATTAGTAACAACAAAAAAATTCACAAAATCTTATAAGCATTACAATGCGCTGAAGATTTCGAACCAAAATCGGTATCAAATCCTACTTTCTCAGAGATTCCGAATTCCAAGAAACCACAGGATCTTAACGACAACGTAAGTAATGCGGATTACTCGAAGCTTACCTTAAGACGAGTACAAAGAGAGAGAAAATCAATGGCGGATGAAGCAGAAGAAGAAAAACTCGGAACCGCCGCGACACCAGGAGGAGTTGAAGAAGAGACGGAACCATCTCCAGACGGAGTCGATCGAGAGGAATCAGAAGCCATGCAATGAATTGCTCGATTACGAAGCGAAGCTGAGGATGCAGAATAGCTGAAACGGAGATGACAACGAGTGAAAGAAGGAACGAGGAAGACGAGGGAGAGTGATTTGCAGAAGAAGACTCGATTCACATTCCTCATTTTTCTTCTCTCAGATTTTTTCTTTATCTTTCCTTTTTCGGGAATCGTGTTTTTTTTTTGTTCTCTTAACTGTTTCGATATTTGCTCTGGAAATTTTAGTTGGGCCTTTTATACCATGAAAGACCCAATAGTGTAAGTGGGTCAAAATTTTAGGATTACTGAAAATTTAAAATAAATATATTAAAATCGATTTGGAGGGGAAAAAAGTATTTCTGGATTTGGGTCTGGGGAGAGTGTTCGAATTTCTGGATTTTAAATTTAGGCATATTAAATCCGTTCAAAGATTTTAGACTTTCATATTCGATTCAGTATATTTTGAGTTTAGATCGCGTTAGATTCTTATAAGATCTCTTATTTCGGATTGCGTTGGTTTAGGATTCATGTATTTTAATTTAAATATTTTTTAAAAACTGATATTTTAGAAAAATCACAGTTTAATTTTAAAAATGAATATTTTAGTATTTTCAATTAAACAAATGGATATTTTAGTATCTAATCGTGTCGGTTTTTGTTCGAGTTTTAGATTTCTAAAACAATACTCCAAAATATCAACATGGTTTATGGACCTAAATGGACATGGGTTTAAAAATGAGACAAATCTTGCAGGTTTTGTTGTAAAGTTATATATATATATATCTTTAAAATTAGTAAAGATTTAGTTAAACAAAAGCTCTAAAAAGATAAAATTTAAGAAAAATATATCGGATAAAAATTTAGTTATTGATTTGGTTCTGGTTTTTGATTCCATTTTCTGGGTACATATATATACGATCCATTCAAAGAATTTTTCAAGTTTCATTCCTCTAATTCAGTATTTTGGTTATTTTGATTTAAGATCTATTTTATTTTTTGGACAGTGTTAGGTTCGATATAGTCGATTTTGGGTTCGAGTATTTTATATACAAATTTAAAATTAAAAAAATATTTAATAGATTTACAGATTTCTTTCTTAATTTGGTGCATGTTTGAGTTTACTTCGGTTCCTCTAATTATGGTTCATTTTTATTTGGGTACTATGCTTCTAAAACAACATCTCAAAACAATGTTCAAAATACAAACATGGCTCTAAAAATCTAAATAAACACGGGTGGAAAAAAATTTAAATCTCGTGGGTATAATCCTAATATGATATTAAATTAATATACTAAGAAGAATGCAAAAAGTTTACATAAGTACAATATCTTGAAAAAAATAACAAACACTTAGAGATAACCAAATATGCCTTGTTGTTGAGGTTACCACAATACGATAAAGTCAAAAACTGGAGAAATGTCTTCTAAGTCTCACGAACTCTTCTGGATATTGTGAAAAAACTGTCGACTCATTTTAATTTGTCACTATCTTCAATATTTTCTCACAGTATGTGAGAGACTGAACTTCTAAAATTTCCAACTCTAGAAAAGATTTCATAGTCTAGAGAATCACTTCAAATTATGTATGTAAAGGAGATAAAAGTCGAAAACTACTTTTTGCTTCCATGTTTACTCCTCTAATTCAATTTGTAAAGTAATACCAACCCTGCACTGAAAACATTTCGAGTCCTTCAATGATTCATCAATAAAACATCAAAATAGTGTACAACTTTATCATATATGGAGGGTTTTGTGTCTAAACTTGGAACCAATCAGATGCTTCTATTTCAGCTGTAGTGCATCTCGAGGATGTTTTAGAAAAATTCTTAATGAAACGTTTTTTTGTCGACGAGTAATCACTGGATCGACAACGGTCCGATCCATAGCCTAAGTTCTCCAACTGGAGCTGGGTGAAATTCGACTATCTGTTTCTTGGCTAATGAAACGTTTATAAATATAAAACAAACAAAACTATTTAAAAATTATACATATGTAGCAAATATATATACATTTAGTATAATAATCAAATATATATCAAAATAATATATATATATACATATATACATATATGTATTTCCATAATAATTAATATTGTAGGAGGAATAGTTTCGTTTTCAATTTTCAATGCAACATTAATTATATTTTATTGATTTTGACAATTTATATTTTGTATAATGATTAATGATTGGTTGAATAATTATTAATTATATTTAAATTAATATCTAAGTTGTAAAAAATAAAAATTTAATAATTTTTAATATATATATATATATATATAAAATTTAAACATTATTTACGTTGGCACAGAAATAGTATTTAGCAGAATTGAATGCAATCAGAATAACCTCCACGTTACTTTAAAACTTTTAAATTAGAATTCAGAATACAATAAGAAGTTTAGTAAAATCAACTGAAATAACTAGTATATTTAAATTTATATAAATATAATCGACATACTTTTATTAGTTGGGATGTTTGTTACTGTATTGGTTAGGATGATTTAGTTAATAAATTTAAAATAAGTTTTTCAAAGAATAAATTTAGCTGGCTATGTATTGAGTTTTGTCAATCCAATTATTGACAAAAAGAAATTAAGAAAAAAGATTATCAATATTCTAATTTTGTTTGTCAAGAATTGGATCGACAAAGACCCGATCCACAACCTAAAATCCACACTATAAAATTTCTTTTTAATCTACTAGTGTAGTGAAAAAAAATTGAACCCTAGTATATGAGTCATTAGCTGGAATGTCCTAACCACAAAAATAAGAGTAATTCGGCAGCAATATTCAGTACACCTAAATTCTAATTTCCTAAACTGAAACTAATTTATCACTTTATTGTATACTTTACATCACAAATTCACAATCCATAACTATATTATCATACCGTAAATACATCGTCCACACATAATATAAACATTTTATTTACATTCGTAAAATATGACAAACACCAACATATAAAGGATAAAGAACTAGAGATACACGAAGCCAAACAACAATGTAAGAAAAAGATATACATAAGAAGCTAGAGTGAGACTATTGACCAGGTTTGTGTGTTCCTTTAAAGCTTGTGAGCAGGCGGATTACAATTAGCTTTAGGGAAATGTTTTTTAATTGTTGAGCATTTCACATGTATCGGACGTGGACGAATCGGTGGAAGCTTTCGAAACCCTCGCTTTTGGGTCGTGACTTGATTATCGTTGTTTGTCTCTTCTGCACCATTCATATAGCTTATTAGAAGTAAATTAAGATATACTAAAACTTTTTATTTAACTAGGAGGTTTCGCACAAAACTTCAATTATTTTTGGGTACAGGCCCAACCACCTATAATCTTTATAGGACTCGGAGAAGTCAATGTAAAAATTTGTGGCCGTCACAAATTGAATCCAGGTGATGGAGGTCTATATAAACACTCCTTTACCACTAGAACTAACATGCAGTGGTTAAGATATACTAATAACAAATAAATATATGACAAGAATTACTCACTAACTTTATTGATAGTTATACAAATAATGGGGTTTTTGGTCTAACAAAAGATAACAAGTATAAATCCACTTAGAAAGGTGATTTATGTCTTAACATGGTATTATTTGTAGGTAGTCCCAAACAACATAGAAGATAATGAGTCAGAGAACCAGAATTCTTACGGTTTATAAAACAAAGGAATAAACAAATATATAAAGACAAGAGTTACTCACTAAGTTTATGGGATTCCATTTGCGAACCAAAGACTTGATCCATATGTGGAAACACAAGAAGAAGAAGGACAAAGAGAAGCATGGGAGAGAATGATGAAGATACCATTTTAATTAATATTCAATCTTAATTTTATTTATTATATCAAAATGACTCTTCTTTATATAGACTCATTGTTATCAAGTGGTCAAGATGTGGAAGAGAATGAGTTAAAGACTAAGATAATATATCGGAGAGATAAGGGAGAATGTTGTGAAGCTATCATTGTTTTTATGTTTTTGTCTAGTTGCTCAAGTGGGTACGGTTGCATTGTTTTGTTTTAATATTAACTTATTTTCCTAGTCGTGCTTGTTATTTTACTTTCATTGCATTATTGATATTTTTTTTTCTTCTTCCAATGTTAGAATATTCTACTAGAATTTGTGAGGAAAATATTGCATTTTGTGACTGAATTTATGATGGGAAAAAATGGTTAGGAAATTCTTATGGATTTGTGACAGATTGTGATGGAACGGACCAGAATAAATCCATAAGGACTTCATCAAAAGTTTAAGAAGAGTTTTATTTCATCATAACATCCATCAGATTTTCGTTATAGAACTGTTAAAGACCCATCAGAAAAATCTATTAAAAATTAATAGATTCCAACTAAAGTCCATTAAAAAATCGTCACAGATCCCTAATATTCTTTTTAGATGTATTTAACATGTGTGCATGCGAACATACATCCATACATTTCCATAGAAATTTGTGAAGGGAATATTGCATTTTGTGAAGGAGATTGTGATGGAAAAAATTTGTTGGAAATGTTTTGTGAATTTGTGACAGATTGTGATAGAAAACGAACCAGAGTAAAGTTTTATGGATTTGTGACAGATTGCCATAAATGAACCTCTACTAACGTGATTAGTTCTCAATGCATTGAACCTTTCTTGAACGATCGTAATGTTATATAAGATTACCTTCCTAAGAAAAAAGAAGATTGTGTCTTAGACACCAAACCAAATAAATAACACTTTATTCTTTGACAAAAAATCTTTAAAATTATTTTATAACCCACATTACAAATAGTAATTGGTCTAAATCCTAACAGCAATGTTGGTTTTTTTCTTCTTAGGAAGAAGACAGACATTTGTCTCGATTAGCTTGGGTCAAAATGCTTAGATTCCAGAAGTCATTAGTTATATTTATCAAATCTCTCTTTATTATAGATCAAAAGTTTTGAAAAAAAAGTTATTCTATCTAGTCTAGAAGTTTTTCCGGATTCATCATAATGATAGCTATGTGTACTTCCTCTTTAGGCATTGGTGCCATTAAATGATCATCCATCATTTTTGGGCATTCATTTTTGTTGGTCGATCCAATAGCCAACTTTTTACATAATGTACACAGTGATACTTCATTTATACATATGTAAGTGTCTTAAGCCACACGTTACTATGCTAAATGCCACCTGCAAACCCTATATTTTCTTAGCTATGATTTCTTAATTTTAATATTTTCCCTTGGGTGTAAGCTTTTTAGAAGATTTAATGTTTAGTTTTGATAATTTCATATATTATTAAATGTACTAAATTTGAATGAAAAAATTAGAGAAAAAGAAGATGAAATTAAAATAATTTTTTTTAACAATTTTCTTTGGGTTTAAGTTTCCTAGGAGGTTTATGGAATAGTTTTGATAACTTCATACAATAATGAATGTTTTAAATTTAAAATTTTTGAAGGAAAATAAAAAGTTGGAAAAGAAAAAAATAAAAGAAAAATTGTCCAAAATTACACAAAGTGATGATCTTTTTAAAAGACCCTCAAAAAATGTCCTAATACACAAATTTGACTAGAAAAATCTTCTTTTTACAATAATCTTGTTAAAACACATTATATCATAAAATGTTAAATTTTCATTATCTCTAGATAGGCATCAATTTTATGGTATTCGCCAATAAAAACGATCAAATTGTATTCTTTTGGGAGTTGCCAATGAAAAAGATCAAATCATATTTTTTTGATAGTTGTTGGTCCATTGATCAATGACCAATTTCTAACTCACTGAAAATCCAATGAGCAACTGCCAACATTTTTTTCAAAATATTTTTTCTATTTTTTTTCAAAATAAATAAAAATATAAAAAATAATATTTTTTTTTGTCAACTAGTCTATTGGATTTTAAATCCCGCTTCTACTACTGCATGTACGTGTTTCGATCTCTGGTGTCTTGAGGATTTGTAAAGTGACTAAACTACTGGACCACCTGTCTTCGGCAAAAATAAATGTTAACTAATCTAATATAATACAAATAAATATAAATAAAATAAACGAAATTTTAATTTTATAAAAATTGCATTAAAATAGGTAGTTACTAATAAATTTGTATAAATATCCATATATAAATATAAATAAATATATATCAGTTAATAAATAAATAAATAAATTATATAGTTTTTTGAAATATATTCTAAGAAATACAAATCGAAAAATAGAGATATATTTTTTTAATTATTAACATTAAAAATTTTAATATATAAAGTCTAAAATTTTGTTATTAATTTATTTTAATTTTAATCTTGTTATTATATTTTGTATTATATTTATATATTTAGTTTTTCTATTATACATTTTTTTTAACAATTTGGTCGATGGGACTATTTTTTTGTTAATCTCTAAACTAACAATTAATTATAACAACTGCGAAAAAGACAAAAAAAACTAAGTCGATAACTGTTATCATTAGTCGTTGGTGATGTTGTTACTGAGTAAAAAAGAACATGACTTTAATATTTCAAATGACTGAACGTAAAATTACTAATCTTCTCCTACTAAATTTTGCTTCATAAGATAATTGAAACTTCCAAATTTACAAATATATATATATATATATATAACATCCAGTTTACTGTAAAACTGACAAATTAAATTAAACATGTAAGTATACATGTCAGAATTAAGACAACAAATTTGGTGTAGTAAAGAGACGATATCACATCAAGAATTTCGTTATAATCCTCGTCGTACGCCTAAAGTTCCAGTTCATCCAGTTAATGAACTTTAGCTATTTTTATTATCATGTATTGGTTGTTTTTTTCTATGAATTCTATTATTATGAAGCTTTTAGTTTATTAATAGCAGGTCAATAATGTGACGCTGCAATATTTATTAATAATTTTTTTTGTATTTTCTTATTTTTATCAAATAGACAACAAAACCCAATACAAAATATAAAATTTCTAAATTGTAACTTATATTTTACTTTTTAAACCATACACCATTTTTGCTTGAGCGAAGGCGATTCGAGAGACGATACGAGAGGCGTTTTCTGGAGCTTTTGTTTCGACTTTCGGCGTGGCTCTGAGTGGTGGTAGGTTCGTTTTTCAATTTCTAGGGGGCTGGTTGGGAGGGTCGGTCGGTTAGGTAGTGTAGATCTGGGGGGTTTTTGGGTAGATTTAGGGTTTTGGTAGTGTTTAGGGGCTTCGTTGTGGGTTTTCTTTTCATCGGTCTAGGAGGTCTGTTTCTCTGTTTTGTTCGGGGTCGAGTTTAGAGGTGAGTGTGGTGGTTCTTCTCGGGTCTTAGTGAGCTTTCGTGGAGTCGGTTCATTTTTCTAGGTTTGCGGCGATAGATCTCTGGGAATCGAGGAGTTGACAGGAAGTTGCCTATAAAATCTTTAGAAGAAAACAGTTTAGGGTTAGCATTTCGGGATAAGAAAACGTTTGGCGAAAAAGAGTGTTCATACATATAGGATATATCAGACTTTGGTGTTATTCACAAAGAGTGAATTTTTGTAAGAAAAAATCGTCTTTAATAAAGGCTGTTTGTTAAATTTAAAATCAAATGTGTGCAAGAGTGCAGATTTAACATTTTCGATGTTATTGCTCATCATTGCCACCTCTAAGCTATGTCTGTCACAAAAACCACCTCGAATAGGTTAAGCAAGATCATGCAAGCCATCACCTATCATGCAGTGTTTTGTTCTTATTTTTACTCATTTCTCTTGTTACTAGCTTCATTGCAAAAAAAAAAAACCTGCCCCAAAATCATATATAACCAAACCGAAACTATATAACCGAATCGAATGGTTAAGCGTATGAATTATTTGGTATTAATAAAAGCTGGTCCCGTGTTTGAACCAGGTTAACAAAACAATATACTTGTCGAACCAAATTTTTGTGACAAGTTGGTTTTGTTTCGGTTGGGAGAAGAAAACCAAATAGTAACTTAGACCATCCACATCAAAGAACTCCATTGTAGGTTATTAGAAAAAAAAAAAAAAACACAAAAAAATAAAAGAGTACGGAACCAATCTGGGTTCGCCATGTGGCGGACCCGTCTTTTGCAAGTGCTTTTTTTTGTGTTTTTTTTCTTTCTAAAATCCCCTTTTCTAAGAACCCTTAATGTAGGTGGTCTTACTGTTTTCCATTTTTTCTTGGTTTGGTTCTGTTCATCTAAACAAATCGATGAACCAAAATCTTTATCAAAAAACAAAATTTAGAATATTTTAAAATATAATATCCACGTCACTACTTGCATATGTGCGTACATGTGTATGTCTAATAACATTACAATTAACATGTGTATATGTCCAATATAATCTACCATTAACAACAAGAAACATAAAATTTGAAATTTCCTATTTTTCTTATAAATAATGTTTCAAAATTATTAAATGTAAAATTTTCAGAAAAAGTCCAACAAAATTTTATATGATGACAAATGTTATGAATTTACATTTAATTTTCTACAACAACTTCACGACATCTTAATAAATTTAGAAACTTGATACTCAAAATAAAACGCCTTAAATATTAAGAAGTGTCAGCACAAAATTCAGATATATTGAAATTAATTCCATTTAGAGGTGTCAGACACCTTTTGATGTATATTTGTTAAGTGCAATAATATATAATGCTAGGTATCAGAAACTTGCGTTGTATACGTGATCTTTACAAATTTGATACGTAATATTTCTTCTCTCTCTCACATTTTTCATTATAGTATAAAAATATTGTTACGAACATTTAACCATTTGTAAATGATTGTAATACAAGAGTCACAAGTGCATATTGGTAACAAAAACATGATAACATATTTGTGAAAATAATTTTTGTAACAATTTTGTCACAAATCTTTACATAATAGAGTCAAAAATGATTCGTAACAAATAAAATTCGTAATAAAATGGTATTAAAATATCACAAATTCTTACTAACATCAATAAGTACAATACAATTGTGACAATAATTAAGAAGTTTTTTTATAGTAAATTGTGAGAGTCGATCTAGTCTCCACATGCCTTGTGGGTCTGTCGGAAATGAGCCATTTGGCCGGCTCGGTTACAGGTCCAATAAGCTTTCTTCTTCTTTTTCCTTGTTCTGGCCCAAGCCCATCTGATATTGAAAATGATAGTCTTCGATGACATAAAGAGGATGAAGACTAGTCAGTATATGATGGAGTTTTGGCAGAGTACAGAATATAAGACAAAGCAAAAGGGGGGTCTCACGAGAGATGTATGGGAGAATCATCAATTGAGTGAGAAGAAGAAAATAGTAGAGAAGGTTCTTACGGTGAGTGAGAAGTGGTTACATCTCTTGGGGCTTTCTTCTTGATTGAGTGTTAATTCTGTTGAATCACTTAAACACTTTGGTTTGTAGAGAGTTTGGGTGTTTGCTGTATTGGGTCAATTGTCATAACTTTATAGTGGATGATCCGTGAGCTTTGCTCACCGAGATGTACCATGGATTTTCAATCCATGGGAACTCGTTAAATCCTTGAGTCTTGATTCTTCTATCATTCTGCAAACATAACAAACAGTTAGTTAACATCAAACAACAAGCAGAGAAATACGTGAAGCAGGAGCTAATGATTACAACAAGTGGTATCAGAGCAAAGGTTTAAAGCTGAGAAGGTATTTCTATTCTCATATCTTACTTTGTTCTGTAAGAGAGATAACATTGTTGGAAGGGTTAACTATGGAGTCTACACAAGGAAGATTTGAAGTTAAGGAGTTTAATGCTGAAGGAGACTTCTCTCTGTGGAAGTTCAAAGTTTTAGCTCAACTTGAAATTATGGGTCTTTATTCACCACTATTACCCATCTATCTGGAAGAAGAAGAAGGATATATGGTAAAATAAGAAACAAAAGGAAAAGAGGTAAAAGGTGATAAAGATACCAAAGAGGTAAAAGACACTAAGAAGACCACATAGGATTTGTTCGCTAAAGCTAAAGCAGATCCTAAGTTCAAGGGTAAGGATAAGAGAGCTAAGAACCTGATCAGTACAAGTATGTCTGACAATTTGTTAAGGAAGGTGAAAAAGGAACAAACTGCATATTATATGTGGCTAGCTCTAGAAGCAGAATATCATGTCAAGACTCTTCCACACCGATTCAATCTTAAACAAAAGTTCTACAGTTTTAAGATGGATCCTAGAAAGAACATGGATAAGAATCTATACATGTTTAAGAGATTGATATCTAATTTGTCTAGTGTACATGTTGATATTGGCGAGGAGGATAAAGCAGCCATTCTAATGAATAGTCTCCCTAAACAATTTGAGAACTTGGTCCACACTTTAAAGTATAGTGTGGGAAAGGAAACCATTACACATAATGACATCATAAGTTCTGCCTATTCAATAGAGATGGAGCTAACTGAAAAAGGAGCTTATAAACTTCAATCAGAGTCAGAAGGATTATTGACACAATTTCAAGGAAGACATGAGAAAAGAGGTCAGTCAAAGGACAGAAGAAGTGGCAGTAAACCTAGATCAAAATCAAAGACTAAAGTTAAAACATGTTGGACTTGCGGTATAGAAGGTCATTTCAAAAGAGATTGTGCAAAGAGAAAAGCAAGTAGCAGCAGTAACAAGACAGACACATCAGAAGCAAGTATCTGTAAAGCTGAGTTTCTGGAACCAGAAATGTTAGCAATTACTTATAAGGTCTTTGAAGATCAGTGGATATTGGACTTGGGGTGTTCATATCATATGACATGCAGAAGAGAGCTGATGTTTGACTTGGAAGAAATGGATGGAGGAAGAGTGATGATGGGAAATGACAGCTTTTGTGAGGTAAAAGGAATTGGAAAAGTTCGTTTTGTGAATGATGATGGTACAATTTTTATCTTGTCACAAGTTAGATATACACCTACTTCTAGGAGGAACTTGATCTCACTAGGAAAATTGGAAACAGTAGACTGCTGGTTTCAATCTAGAAACTACATACTAAAGGTGATCAAGAAAGATAAAGTATTTCTTAAATGGGGCAGCTGAAGTGGCCGAATGCAATGTGACAAGCACATGAAAAATCTCAGCAGATATGTGGCCCAGTAGACTTGGTCATATTAGCAACAAAAATATGCAAGTTCTGGTGAACGATGGATTGATTCATACAGAAGTGTTGAATAGCTTTAAAGACTGTGAACCTTGTATTCTAGGAAAGTCACACAGGCTATCTTTTAAGAGAGGATCACACATATCTAATGAACCTTTAAAGTATGTGCACTCAGATCTTTGGGGTTAACCTAATGTAACTCTAAGCCTCGCAAAGAGTCAGTACTACATGTCATTTGTGGATGATCATACAAGGAAATTATGAGTCTATTTTCTAAAAACTAAAGATGAATCCTATCAGAAATTCGTTGAGTGGAAGGTTCTTACAGAGAACCAAAGTGGAAGAAAGCTGAAAAGGTTGAGAATAGACAATGGATTGGAATACTGCAATAAAGAGTTTGATGATCACTGCAAGATTCATGGTGTTCTAAGACACAAAACGTGTCCCTATACTCCACAACAAAATGGAGTTGCTGAGAGACTCAACAGAACGATTCTTGAAAAGGTCATAAGTCTTTTATGTGAAACAGGATTAACATAAACCTATTGGACAGAAGCTACATCTACAGTGGTGTATATATTGAAAAGAACTCCATCAAAACCTATTGGCTACAAGATTCCAGAAGAATTGTGGTGAGGAAGGAAGCTGGATTATTCACACATGAGACACTTTGGATGTTTGGCGTATTTTCATGTCAATCAAGGAAAACTAAAGCCAAGAGCTAAGAAGGGAATTTTCTTAGGATACCCAGAGGGTGTGAAATGGTACATAATCTGGTCTCTAGAAGACAAGAGGTGTGTGATCAACAGAGATGTCATTTTCAATGAGTATGTGGTTTACAAAGATTTTAACAAAACTAAGGATCAACATAAGAAACAAGACCAAAATAAATCTCAAAAGAAGGTTTCATTTATTCTGGCTTATGAAGAAAAGGAATCTGTTAATGCTGGTAGTTCAAGCAGAAGTACATAGCAAGGTGGAGTTACTCAGGAAGTAGTTCAAATTAATTCAGATGAAGAACAAGATGAGGTAGATGGAAAAAGATTAGTAAGTGACTACATACTGGCTAGAGACAGGGATATAAGGAATATCCGGAAGCCTAGCAGGTTTATTGAATCGAATGTTGCAATATATGCTCTTAATGCATCTCAAGTGATAGAAGAAGATGAACCACTAACCTATCAAGAAGCTATGAGAAGTAAAAACAGAGAAAACTAGATAAGAGCATGTGAAGAGGAAATTAATTCATTAAGCAAGAATCACACATGGGAAATTAAAACTAGAACATACACTCGGAGAACAATTGGGTGTAAGAGGGTTTTCAAGCTAAAGCAGGAGATTCCAAGGGTTGAGAATTCTATGATCAAAGCAAGGTTGGTTGCAAAGGAGTACAAACAACTAGAAGGTATAAATTATCACGAAGTATTTTCTCCAGTCGTAAAACATATAACCATAAGATTAATGCTATCTCTAGTAGTTAATCTAGACATGGAGTTAGAACAAATGGATGTTAAGACGGCTTTCTTACATGGAAATCTAGATGAGATAATCTATATGGAACAACCAGAGGGATTCTTAGTGGGTGATGATGTATGTTTGTTGAGAAAGTCACTGTACGGATTGAAGCAATCCCCTAGACAGTGGAATCTACGGTTTGATAGATACATAAGATCTAAAGGGTATTCTAAGAGTGAATTTGATAGATGTGTATATTTCAAGAACTACAGAGGAGATGACTATGTGTATATGTTATTGTACGTGGGTGACATGTTGTTGGCTTCCAAGAATATGGCTGAAATTTCTAAGTTAAAGGGTTTATTAAGTCAAGAATTCGAAATGAAGGACCTAGGATCAGCAAAAAGGATCCTAGTTATGGACATTTCGAGAGACAGAAAGAGTGGAATCCTAAAGCTATCACGAAATATATACATTAACAAGATTCTTAAATGTTTTAATATGTAGGATTCAAAGAAAGCACAGACACCCTTAGGGTGTCGTTTCAAGTTGTCTACTACCCTAAATGAACAAAAGGAAGAGGAATAGTAAAGAATGAGTGGTGTACCTTACTGCAGTGCGGTTGGTAGCATAATGTATGCTATGGTGGGTTCTCGTCCTGATTTAGCATATGTGGTAGGCCTTGTCAGTCGCTTCATGAGTTCACTAACACAGAACATTGGAAGACAATTAAATGGGTATTGAGATACATGAATTATACAAAGGATCTATGTTTGAATTTTAAAAGATCTAACAACCTAAATGTGAGGGGATATTGTGACAATGATTTTTCATCTGACCTTGACTGAAGACGATCAATAACTGGCTACATATTCCAAGTCCGAGAAAACACTGCCAGTTGGAAATCTGGCCTGCAAAATGTAGTCGCCTATCAACAACATAGGCTGAATATATAGCGTTAGTAAAAGCATGCAAATAAGTGTTATGGTTGAAAGGGATTACCTCAGAGTTAGGGTTTCCGCAGAATATTGTAGAGATCGGATACAACTCGCAAAGCGCCATATGTTTGGCGAAGAACTGTGTATATCATGAAAGAACAAAGCATATGGCAACACACATGAGTTTTGTTAGAGATATGGTTATAGAAGGGATAATCAAAGTGAAGAAAGTGAGTACCATGGATAATCCAGCGGATATTCTTACCAAGTCGGTGCCGATTCTGAAGTTTGATGAGGCGCTGAGGTTTGTGGGGATTCTTCGAATGTAAAAATCGGCTCCATTTCGAAGCTGTTTCTTCGGCGGTATTCAATCGAAGGGGTCTGAATCTTCTGCGGTTTAGTCAAGATGAGAGACATAAAGAGTGGCCTTTGGTGATGGATTCGAAAGCTGAAATTTTACTGTGAAAGGTTGCGAAGAGTCGCGAAGAATTGTAGAGAATCGCAAGAGGCGATACAGAAGTCAAAGAGGTTAGCGTGTTGGAGACAATGATCAAGGTGGAGAAATGTGAGAGTCGATCTAGTCTCCACATGCCTTGTGGGCCTGTCGGAAACGAGCCTTTTGGCCGGCTTAGTTACAGGTCCAATAAGCTTCCTTCTTCAGTCTCCTTTTTCTGGCCCAAGCCCATCTGATATTGAAAATGATGGTCTTCGATGACATAAAGAGGATGAAGACTAGTCAGCATATGATGGAGTTTTGGGAGAGTACAAAATATAAGACAAAGCAAAAGGGGTCTCACGAGAGATGTATGGGAGAATCATCAATTGAGTGAGAAGAAGAAAAGAATAGAGAGGGTACTTACGATGAGTGAGAAGTGGTTACATCTCTTGGGGCTTTCTTCTTGATTGAGTGTTAATCCTGTTGAATCACTTAAACACTCTGGTTTGTAGAGAGTTTGGGTGTTTGCTGTATTGGGTCAATTGTCATAATTTGATAGTGGATGATTCGTGAGCTTTGCTCACCGAGATGTACCATTGATTTTCAATCCATAGGAACTCGTTAAATTCTTGAGTCTTGATTCTTCTTTCATTCTGCAAACATAACAAACAGTTAGTTAACAACAAGGAAAGAAATACGTGAAGCAAGAGCTAACGATTACCTCACAGTCGTTAGAAATCACTGTCAGTTGGAAATATGGCCTGCAAAATGTAGTCGCACTATCAACAACAGAGGCTGAATATATAGCGTTAGTAAAAGCATGCAAATAAGCGTTATGGTTGAAAGGGATTACCTCAGAGTTAGGGTTTCCGCAAAATATTGTAGAGATCGGATGCAACTCGTAAAAAGCCATATGTTTGGCGAAGAACTGCGTGTATCATGAAAGAACAAAGCATATGGCAACACACATGAGTTTTGTCAGAGATATGGTTATAGAAGGGATAATCAAAGTGAAGAAAGTGAGTACCATGGATAATCCAGCGGATATTCTTACCAAGTCAGTGTCGATTCTGAAGTTTGATAAGGCGCAGAGGTTTCTGGGGATTCTTCGAATGTAAAAATCGGCTCCGTTTCAGAGCTGTTTCTTCGGCGGTATTCAATCGAAGGGGTCTGAATCTTCTGTGGTTAGTCAATATGAGAGACATAAAGAGTGGCCTTTGGTGATGGATTCGAAAGCTGAAATTTTACTGTGAAAGGTTGCGAAGAGTCGCGAAGCGTTGTAGAGAATCGCAAGAGGCGATAGAGAAGTCAAAGAGGTTAGCGTGTTGGAGACGATGATCGAGGTGGAGAAATGTGAGAGTCGATCTAGTCTCCACATGCCCTGTGGGCCTGTCGGAAATGAGCCTTTTGGCCGGCTCAGTTATAGGTCCAATAAGTTTCCTTCTTCAGTCTCCTTGTTCTGGCCCAAGCCCATCTGATATTGAAAATGATGGTCTTTGATGACATAAAGAGGATGAAGACTAGTCAGTATATGATGGAGTTTTGGCAGAGTACAAAATATAAGACAAAGCAAAAGGGGTCTCACGAGAGATGTACGGGAGAATCATCAATTGAGTGAGAAGAAGAAAAGAATAGAGAGGGTACTTACGATGAGTGAGAAGTGGTTACATCTCTTGGGGCTTTCTTCTTGATTGAGTGTTAATCCTGTTGAATCACTTAAACACTCGGGTTTGTAGAGAGTTTGGGTGTTTGCTGTATTGGGTCAATTGTCATAATTTGATAGTGGATGATTCGTGAGCTTTGCTCACCGAGATGTACCATTGATTTTCAATCCATAGGAACTCGTTAAATTTTTGAGTCTTGATTCTTCTTTCATTCTGCAAACATAACAAACAGTTGGAAAGAAATACGTGAAGCAGGAGCTAACGATTACAACATAAATGCTCACTCAAAGGCTATTCTTAGCATTTGTTTTTGTTATTTGATGGTATAATTTAACTTTTGTATAGCGTAAATAGCTTTTAGATTCATTTTTTCTATAAATTATAATTCTTTCCTTGATAAAAGCTTTGTTAGCACTAGAAGTGGACATTACGTAGAACTTTTTCGTTTTTTGCCTAATGTATTTATCTTGCTTGCACAATATAAAATCTCCATTACACCCAATGTACTTCAGAAAGGAATTGAGAAGTATATATAAATATACATACGTATATACTATTCTTTTGTTTATAGAAACACAACATTATATCTTTTGATGAACTGATTTGGCCAAAATATTATAAATATTGATTGAACACTTTTGCTTGAGACGTAATTAACTTTCGTTTATATATATTAATTTATATGAAAGAAAGATTACCTAAATATCAAAATTGAAATAAAAAAGGCATGACTACTAACGAAGTACCATAAAAAAAAAGTGTTAAATTTCCATTTGTTTTCTAGTTAACGTTTTTATATAATAAAATGTAAATTTTACCAAATTGTTTCCTACACAAAGTTAGCAAATTTCTAAATAAATATATATAGTTTCCAAATAAATGTTAATTTTCCAAATTAAATTTCAGACACTTATATATATACACATAAAAGCATATGCAATAGAATTAAAAGAACAAGTTTCGGTGTGCGTAAAAAGAAAGAATATGAATCAAACAATAATAATCACAAACGTTGTTGTTGCAGTGTTCCTTATTACTTTACTTGCTTGGGGGTTCTACAAAGGTCGTAAGAAATCAATTCTGACTCTGACTGCAGTTCATGTTGATGACCTTGTTCGGAACACGACAGACGTTGCAATATTTATCACTGATTAAGTTTTTTTTGGGGTTTAATGATATTGTAACTCGATTTTTATATTTTTTAATTGATATTCTAATAGTCTTTTTTGGTTAAAATTTCCAAAAGTCTTTATTGTTTTATGCAAATTTTGAAGTAAGTGTGTTTGTATTACAAATACAAGATTCCATTATAGATTATTACCTGTTTATTCATCATCAATTGCATAAAATAATTTATCGAAAGAAATTTATCGATGTCAATGTCAAGGTCTCATTTATAAACAATTCATCGTTGATTTGTAAATGTCAATGTCTAGCATCTCATTTATAATATAAACCTTAATTATTACTTATTAATATCTATATATTTTCATATATTGATTTGCAATATATTGATTTACTTATTAATATCAATATAGAATTATTATTTTTAGTAAAAATAGAATAACATATTATAAAAAGCTAAAACTCTATTAATCCAATAAATCATGAAAGAATTGTTCAAATAGAGCAAAAGTATAGTGTAATTACTAGAATAGTTTTTGTCCAAAAAAAAAAAAAAAGCGTCAAGGGTGTAATTACGATTACACCCTTGAAACAAAAAACTGATGTCTTCTTCTATTTTCTTCTTCTTCTCTGGTTAGTTTCACACCCGAAAAAGAAAGAAACCTATAGTGTAAACCGTCGTCGTTAACTTCTCTTGATTTTGTTCCTTCCTCGTCTTACTCAACGTGTTCTTCGCTGTATTTTATACTCGTTGTCTTCTTCTTCATCTTGTTCTTCGTACTCGTTGTCTTCATTGTCGGTAAGTTTCTTCTTTTCTTTATCTTTTGCTCCTCTTCTGCTTTTTCTTCTTTTTCGTAAGGGCATTTGGGTTTAGGGTTGACGTAGACATTGGGTTTCTCGATTTTGCGAGATTTCGATTTCTCAATTTTGCGACATTTGGGTTTTTGTTCTTCACTAACTTATTTTGTGTCTAGTAAATTTCTTCCCCAGTCTGAGCCAATGTGATATAGTTCGTAATTAGTTGTGAGGGTAAAGGTGAAGAAGCGATATGATACATGTAGTACAGTTAGTATGACGTTTGGTAGAGTTAGGTCGTAGGGGTATAGTTAGATTATAGTGTGGTAGAGTTAGCTTTTAGTATAGTATAGTTAGTCTGACGTGTGGTAGAGTTAGATTATTGTGTGGTAGAGTTTGGTTGTAGTGTGCGGTATAGTTGGATTCCGTCTGGTATAGTAGAGTTAGGCTGTCGTTTAGTAGAGTTAGATTATCGTGTGGTAGAGTTAACTTGTAGTGTGGTAGAGTTGGGTTGTTGTGTGGTAGAGTTAGGTTGTAGTGTAGTAGAGTTAGTCTGACGTTTGTAGAGTTAGATTGTAAGAATATAGAGTTGCCTTGTAGTGTGGTAGAGTTGGGTTTTATAATGCTTATGTTTGTTTTCTTTCATATTTAGATATGGTAGACAAGAAGTACCCGAAGAAGTTCCTCACACACGGTGTACAGGTGATGAAGAATCGAAGCATCAACCATTTCTGCAATCTAAAAAACATCAGTAATATGATCAAGGGTATTGGTGAGGATGCATACGTAGACATAAAGGAGAACACTTGCGTAGGCGTTTTTCTGAAGCTAGCAGATTCCAACTACAACTTTACAGGGAGGCATATTCAGTACATGTTGATGAATCAACTAGTGACTAAGAAGATGTATGAGATTTGGGTGTTGTTTGGGTCTCGGCCTACGAGGTTTTCTCTGCACGAGTTTGGTGAAATAACGCAGCTTAATTGCGGTAACTTCGAGAAGGCTTCTAATGGGGCAGATGAAGCGCACAGAGAACTTTGGGAAGATATTGACTTAGGGGTTGGTGAAGGACCAAAATGGGTAGAGTTGAAAGAAATGTTGGGGAGATGTAGAGGGTGGTCTTTAAAGAAGAGGAAGATGGTGGGCTTGCTAGTGGTTTTGAATGTAGAAGTTTTTGGTTGTCACACAAATAGTAGGCTCCCTTTTGGTTCTGTGAAGTTGGTTGCAGATTTTGAGATGTTCGAGAGGCATCCATGGGGAAGAGTGGCGTTTCTATAATTGATAAAATCGATAAAAATAGCAGGATGCAAAAAGGCCAGTAATTAACCAGTACACGGGTTTGTGCACGCACTTCTGATATGGGCATTTGAGTTCATCCCCATAATCGCATAAATATTTGGGGAGCAAAGAGAAGGTGATGTCCCCATTCTATGATGGAGACCCATTAAAAAACAAACCATTGACCCCGAGGACTTGGTGAAGTTGGAGCTAGCAAATAATAATGGAAAGATAAATTCCTTTTGTAGTAGAGCCGGTAAAGGTGATTGATAGAGTTCATATATGTATAGTAGAGTTCATTTATTGCACTATACATACATGGTAGAGTTCAATTTCAAGTAAGGTGGAGTTGATTTCAAGTATAGAAGAGTTCAATTTTATAAGTACAGTGGAGTTGATTTCAAGTATAGTGGAGTTCATTTACGTGTAGTATAGTTCATTTACGTGTAGTAGAGTTATCCATGTGTAGTAGAGTTCATTTACGTTTAGTAGAGTTATTTGTAGTGTGGTAGAGTTCAATAATAAATTGCATCTTCTCGTCTACCAGGTACGTCTTAAGCAGCTGACTACACAGCCTCTGGAGATAATGCCTCTATGGCCAAACGATATTGCAGACCACAAAGTGGACACCATGCTTGGAGACATACTTGCCTCCAGGCTAGATGAATCCACTTGGGACAAAAGTAATAAGAGGAAGGCAGATGCTTATGTCGAGGAGAGGATGAGCAAGCGTAGTGCTAGTTCAAAAGTGCAGGTGGAGAAAGGGAAAGAGAAAAAACATAATAAAGTAGAGAAAAAACACAATAAAGTAGAGAAAAAAACGCAATAAAGAAGTGAAAAACACAAGAAAGAAGAGAAGAAGAGAATTCAGATTAGGATGGATGACTCCACCACCATGCAGGATGTGGTGAGAGTCGTTAAAAAGAAAAAGCGGAAGGCAGAGGAGTCTAGTGTGTTGCTTGACACTCTTAGAGGTCTGACCAGAGCCTTCAAAGGGATGAGACACGATCAGAACGTGTTTGCTGAACGTATATATCGTCTTGAGGAGAGTAGGCTTGATACCAGGGCAGAGACCACAATGCTTACTGAGCGTGTGAATAGGCTGGAGCGTAACACCTCAGACAATACAGCCATAATTGAGAGGATTCTTAGGCTAGAGGAGACCAGAGCGCAACCCCCAATTTATAGCTTAGCAGATAAGGGTGGAGGTCAGACAAGTGCACGACATTGAACTCCTGAAGATGTGAATCGCGAAGATGACATAGAAGGGAGCCTACATCCTGAAGATGTAGGTCGCAAAGATTACGTAGAAGGCGATACAAACCGTACTCCCAACTCCCCTAATAATAAGGAACTTAAATCGGTACGTAAAGCTCTATTTTAAATGAGACTACTCTGATTGATTATGTACAAACAAACAACAAACATTACATACATCTTTGTACGAACATACACATAAAACAAACAGTTATATGGTTTGGTCGAGTTATGTTTAACTCTACAAAACAATTATTGTGTTCAAAACATATCTTCAAAACCAGTAAAACGAACTCTACCACTATTACCAACTCTACCGTATGTGAATCAAACATTTTGAGTTGCTCTTCGCAGACACCTCCTTGGGAATGGCCTACCCTTGTGGACTCGAAGTCGGAGAAAACCCCAAGTGCAGGTTCATGTATTGTGTGTAATACAATTTAACCAACAAATGTGGATGCTCACCTCGGCGACACCCAAGTGTCCCCAGCCAGCACTAAACATACCATCCCACCAGACTAGGTAATCCCGTTATAAATAAATCTTATTGGTAGAGTTGATAGTTCTGTTAAATAGAGTTGATATTTTTCATATTTTTTGTAGAATAAATGGGTTATCCAGAGTCATGAGACATCCGACCCTTTGAGCCCGTTATCAAGAGTTGTTAGGAATCCAGAAGAACCGTCAAAAGAAGAACTACCTTACGATGTGGAAAAAATTAAGCCAGGAATGTCACATGTTGGCGTGATAAACCTGGTGGATACTCCTGAAAAGGGTAAACAAACACAGGAGGAGTTAATCTTTATGGAAGACGTGTTACTGAAAGAGACTCGGGCACGAGTACTCGCTAAGAATCAGATATTGTTCATATTCAACTAGAGTAGAGTTCATTAACTGTTTTGTAGAGTTAAGTTTTAGATTGGTAGAGTTGGATTGTAGTGTCTTAGAGTTAGATAGTAGTTTAGTAGAGTTGGTTTTAGTTAGGTAGAGTTGGATCACGTTGTATGGTAGAATTAGTCCTCCGTTTGGTAGAGTTGGACTGTTGTTTGGTCGAGTTGGGATTGTTGTATGGTAGAGTTAGTCCTCCGTTTGGTAGAGTTGGACTGTTGTTTGGTCAAGTTGGGCTTGTTGTATGGTAGAGTTAGTCCTCCGTTTTGTAGAGTTGAACTGTTGTTTGGTATAGTTAGGCTTGTTGTATGGTACAGTTAGTCCTCCATTTGGTAGAGTTGGACTGTTGTTTGGTCGAGTTGATACGGTCTTACAGTCCCTTCTTTTTACAGGTATCCCCTTTCCAAGGCTGTTCCATTGTCAAGCGGATTCATAAGAATGTTATTCATTCTCGGAATGTCTATGATTCTTTTGGCCCAATCTCAAAATTAAAAGTACTTCGGTTACACAACTATGTGAAGCATCAATTGTAAGTACCTACTTTAATGTGTTGTGTGTAACATATCAATTCGTCGATTACGTACAATTGTGATAAATTCTGTAGAGAACTTACTATTGATGGGAACCCCAGTCCAAATGCGGATTTCTTCCTCCGCTTGATATGCCCAAAAGAGAACTGCCTGTCGCTCGTTATGGCTGGCTTCAAGATTGCGTAATTTAAAGTGTGTTATGACGTAATTTTTGTTTAGTAGAGTTAGATTATAGCACTAATACAGTAAAATGTTTACAGCATATTGCCTGCAGGATGAATCTCCTTCGGCAAAGATCCTTGCAAACTCCAAGCCCATACAGGAGTAATCGGCTAGCTTTCATGGAACCACTGTTTTGTGGTTTTGGTGCTACATGTACAAAAGGGATTACTTGGGAAATGAGGATACTTTTCTGTGGCCTGGTGGGTTTAAAGATGTATTCGACGGCACTACACCCACATTTAGTGTCATTAGGAAGCAGTGGATGAGAGATGTGGACACCATCTACATCCCTCATAATTTTGAAAACATCCACTGGGTGGCCGTCGAAGTTAATCTCAACAAAAGAAAGATTTGAATTATTGATCCCGACCCATCTTACACTCCCCCTGGTGCAGTGGTAGAGTCATTCAAGTAAGTTACTCAAATTCAATATAGTAGAGTTCATATGGTAGAGTTTAATTACTCAAACGACGTTTGGTAGAGTTGGATTGTAGAGTTGGACTGTACTGTGGTATAGTTGGCTTGTTGTGTGGTAGAGTTAGGGTGAAGTGTGGTATAGTTGGATTGCATTTGGCAGAGTTGAATTGTAGTGTGGTGGTAGAGTTGAATTGCAGTTTGGTAGAGTTAGTCTTGGGTTTGGTAGAGTTAGGTTGTAGTTTAGTAGAGTTGGTCTGGGGTTTGGTAGAGTTAGTTTGTAGTTTAATAGAGTTAGTCTGGGGTTTAGTAGAGTTGGTCTCGGGTTTGGTAGAGCTAGGTTGTAGTGTGGTAGAGTACATTTACATTTGTAATAGAGTTCATTTTCATGGTTCTCATTTTTTGTAGAGCATATGCCGTGATGATTTCGAAGATGATCAATGTTTTCTCACCCAAGGAGATGCGACCACACATTAGCGCGGCTCAATATAAGATTGTGCGTGTGACTAAGGGCGTACCACGTAATAAACGCTCAGGCGACTGTGGCGTGTACGTTACGAAGATGATCGAGTGTCAGACCATCAGATGCAACTTGGAAGGTCTTTGTGACGAGTACATCACCTTCTCTCGGCTGAAATACGCCATTGATTTCAAAGAAGAACTTCCTATAGAATCGGAAATTTCTTTTAGTGATCCACAATCTGCACTTGAGTGTGATAAGAACCTTCTCATCAGAGCCATCCAAGACCTCCAGCTGGATTGGTAGATTTGTTTAGTCTGTGTATAGTCTAACTCAAGTGTATATTTGTATAGTCCTAGAGTAGTATATATTTCTATAGTTATAACTCAGAACTAACTCTATTAGTTAGTTAGTTATTGACAACTAAGTACTACTATCCTATTCGAAACCATACGTGATCTAACTCAGAACTAACTCTACCCACATTCTGTGCCACTAACAAACAGTGGATGACAGACGTGGACACGATCTACGTATTAACTACATTTAATTAGCTTACAACTTCTACTAGCCGTGGAAGTTAAATTAATAAACATTAATATTGGACACAATCTCCGAGATGTAATCATAATAACGATTAGACTCTAAAGTGAAGGGAAACTGAAGAGTCAAATTGTTATACATAACGTTCCAATCGTTAATAACTTCTTCTAAACTATTCATCTTCACTTTTACGAAAATGTTCCATCTTCACCTTTCAATCTTTCAAAAGCTTTCAAAAACATTTCAATCTTTCAAGAACTCCAAACAAATGTAATAGTTTGTATATCTTGATGCTTATATTTGTAATTAATGGTGCTTATATTTGTAATTTTTGATGGTTATTTGTTTTCTTTTGGATAGATGGATTCACCAAAAAAAAGCAACGTTGTTCGCAAGGCACATATCATGGACTTAGCGAAGAATGCTTTGACGAACATCATAGCTCGATGTGGAGCAGAAGAACTTGATGAGATTTATAGTATCAGGCTCGTGTCGAAGGATTTTAAAGAGCTTTGCGATGAGAATGAGGTTCTCAGGAATATAGATATACATTATGTTCCATTATATTCCCCTCAGAGAAGTATGTCTCTTTGAACAATTTCCTAACTAGGCTATGCTATGCCGGTAATGTGGAAGCTACATACTGATGTGGTATGACAGAGTTCTTTGTCAATGGGAATCGTGATGGTGGTTTGGAACTGCTGCTAAGAGCATCTAATGGTGACTGTGAAGAGGCCAGACTGCTTTATAGATTTCTGCTAGTCTGTTTAGAAGCTTACAGAAGACAAGAGGGCTATGAAGTCCTAAGATCTCTACTGCAGGAAACAGTTGCTGATACATTGGAATACATAAACCACCTCCATAACAGAATATTTCGTCACCAAGGATCGCTCAGTTGGCGAGGAGAGCAGCAATTGCTAATTCTCGAAAAAACATATGATTGCATAACAACAGCCTGGTGTTCGTCTATGTCCTGCACGTTGTACTGTCTAGCTTCATCGATCCTTGTCTGTCATTTATAACAAATATAATGTTAACTCTACTAAAGGCACTGTTAACTCTGCAACTAAGGGTCTAACTCTACTAAAGGTTGAGGTAACTCTACTATGAAGGGACTAACTCTACTAAGGGCAATGGTAACTCTACCTTTAAGAGTTTTTCAACAGATGTTGTTAGAACAGTTGACGTGAGAGCGGCCTTCGTTTTCCGCTTCGCGAACCAACGTGTTAACATCGACCTTATTGCATCTATAAGCTGGACAATGGGAAAAGTTCTTGCCTCTGATAATGCATGATTTATTGATTCTCCAATGTTCGACGTAGTGAAATTGTATCTGTTTCCGGGAAAGTAAACTCGACTCCACAACCGCACGTCAGCTTTTATCAAGTAGGCATGAAGCTTTGGACTTAACGCCTGAATCTGAGCAAGTATAGCGTTGAATTCATCGATCCTAAAAGCGGTGGTAGCTTTCTTGAACAACTTAAAGGGCTCGCCACCTCTAAATTTTGATAAAATGTTCTTACGTAGGTGGTAGGTGCAAATACCCGGAGAAGAAAGTGGATACACAATCTTTATGGCTTTAGCAATGAATTTGTGTCTATCTGATATGATGGCAAGTTCTCTGTCATCAGGTATCAACGGTTGAGCTGTCTAAAAAACCATTCCCAAGATTCGTCATTCTCGTTTTCAACCACACCAAAAGCCATAGGAAATATGTTGAAGTTACCATCTTGCATGGTAGCAGTTAGTAGAGTACCTTTATACTTCCCTAGCAAAAATGTACCATCGACAATAACAACCTTCCTCATGTAGGGAAAACCCCTAATACTTGCATCGAAGGCGATGAAAAGAAACTTAAACCTGTCTTGCCCGTCAACTTCGAGCTTTATTAGAGTTCTAGGATTCGCTCTTCTAATAGCAAACAAGTACGACGGAAGTTCTTCATAACTACTTTCCGAACTGTCGGTAACTAGGGCTCGTGCTTGGCTTAGAGTACAGTGTGCTTTCCAGTACTTCATCTGCATAAACGTCAAACTTAAATGTCACACTAACTCTACCATACGTCAGACTAACTCTACTACACTGCAATCTAACTCTACCACACACTACAACCTAACTCTACTACACATAATCCAACTCTACCACACTGTTATCTAACTCTACCACAGTGTAAGGCTAACTCTACTTAAACGTCAGCAATGCAATCTAACTCTACCACACTGCAAGCCAACTATACCAAATGCCAAAACTGCAATATAACTCTAGCACACTATACAACCTAACTATACCAAACGACAGACTAACTCTACTACACGCAATCCACCTCTACCACACTGTTATCTAACTCTACCACACTGTCAGACCAACTCTACTTAAACGTCAGCACTGCAATCTAACTCTACTACGAAGATTAACTCTACCATGGCGTAAAATTACGTTTGTACCTTTAGACCGAATCATTTGTTCATTGAATCAGCAACGTGTTGAGGAAGAACAGATGGCCCAATTCCACCTACGAATTCCAAGTATAACCTTTCTAAGACTTCCGTTGGCGCTTGTCGTGCACGACCTGATCTCTCTACAACAAAACGCCTATGTTCTCCCATATACTTCCGGACAAAGAAACATCCACCGTCATCGACAAGTGAAGCTCACACTCTCCACTGACAGTTTGGTACCTAACATTTCACATCCAACACTGTCTTCGATGAAGCAACAACATCAAAGTCAAACCTCTGTAAGACAGAAAGTATTTTTAGCCTGGTCATGAGTTCTTTTTTTGATGAGTATCGTTGCCCAACAACCAATGCAAGTGTTGACATCTCTATGTCCAAATACTCAACATTCAAATCCTACCCCGTTGCTTTCTCCGACATGTTTTTCTTCTTTTCTTCCTTCGATTTTCTACGAACACTGATATAATCTTCATCATCCGAGCTTGCGCCATCCATATCATCGCAAGAGTCGAATCTGAATTCCACATCCTCGTCCTGAGCATGTTCACTTTCATGTTTCACATTTTCTGGTATACGCTCATTGTTTGGTCCACCTATACTAAACACCAGATCAAATGTACTACACCTAGTGATGAGCCCCGACCTAACGGACCGAACGCGGACAATGAGATTGCCGAAGGACCCAACCGCGAAACATCAAGTTTAGTTCGAGCCCCGACCATTGACCCAGGGATCACCACTAGGTCCAAGACGGCTGCTCAAAAGACGCAAGCCAAGTGCAACCTTTTCGTGACCGAGTTCCTAAAGTCGCATGATCCTCAATCATGCGACCAGTCCAGCCGCGACCCAATGGAGGTTATCCGATCGGTCTTCACTATCTCAAGGTGAAGACCCTAAGTCGTTAAGGTAGCTGGGTACTCTTTTCCCTCACCTTGGTTTTGTCCCAAGTGGTTTCCCAAGGGAGGTTTTAATGAGGCCGGGCACTTAGCGCATGGACGCGCAACTTTCCCTTGCCGCGTCCATCCTTATCTTTATCTTTTCTAGC
Source organism: Lepidium sativum (assembly GCA_023374145.1). Taxonomy (NCBI): domain Eukaryota; kingdom Viridiplantae; phylum Streptophyta; class Magnoliopsida; order Brassicales; family Brassicaceae; genus Lepidium; species Lepidium sativum. Next base: position 31,929 of record JAKUCM010000342.1, on the reverse strand, counting down.
CGTTATGTTTTTAGCCGTTATAACCTTTTGTACGGACCTTTATTCCGCGCTTTCATTTTGGCCCACGTATCTAGGGCTTCCGCTCTTTTGTCTTTCCTATTTAAAGGACTCTTATGTAATGTTTTGAGGTTAGCCTCTTTGAATGAAAAATCGTTTCAACCCCTCGCTGCGTGAGACTCGCACCGAAAACCTTAGCCGCCGTTGAACCGGGTTCTCGACGGCTAAGCTGACCGTATCGTGAGGCGAGTCACTCCTCACGTGTCGTCATTCGTTCCATCTTATCATATTCCCTCTTTTCCACTCGAATCTCTCTGTCGGAGTCCTCGGCTGCACCAAGTCCGAGGCTCTTAACCATCCGCAACCTTTTCCCTCTCTTTTCCGACTTTTCCCTACTCTTTTCCCGTCAATGGCCGAACCCAAAATCCCACCGTCACTTGTCACGCATCAGTTTTTGGTATCAGAGCCGAAGATCCCCCACGGTTGTGTCTCTCCTTCTCTTTTTCTTTTTGCGTTATTTTCCTTTGCTTTGAGTGTACTTTGTTCATCGTCTTCGTTGAGGCGGTGGAAAAGGTCGCTCTTTTTCGTAGTTTCTTTTGATTTTTGAGCTGGCAAAGTTGAAACCCTGTTTCGGCTTTACCTATTGTCGTTTTTATTCGGTTTTATTGCGGTTTTTGTTCGGATTTTTCTTCGAAGTTTTCCGGGTTTCATTTAAGCGTCGCGTTCGTGTTTGTGAGTCTTTGCTTTTTGTTTCTGTTTTTTCTGCGATTTGATTCGTAAAAGGTGTTTCCTTTTGTGTCAAAGTTGTTAGTGGTGGCCTTGAAAACCACGTGTCGCCTTTTGAGGCAGCGACGGCAAAGTTGTTTGTCGCCCAGCTTTCCGATTGGCGGCTTGGATTTTCTCTCTCCAATCATTGACCATCTTTTTCCTTTTGACTACACTCTCTTTCCAATCATTAGCTGTCCATTTTTGAATTTCAAACGACCCTTTTGTCTTCAATCTTATCCATTTACTCGTTTGTCTTTTCCGCAGGTCAGGACACGCAGCTGCGAGTCGTACAACCGCCAACTCAGACGTGTACGGCCCAATCACCGTCCGTACCTCGCCGGCCGTACCACTGTCCGTACCCTTTTCCCGGCGACCCTCCGCAGGCCCTCCCTGACTTCCGGCACACTGGAAACTGTACGGCGACCGTACCATTTTCCGTACATCGGAAAGCCGTACAGACCGTCCATACCATGGCTGCCCAAGATCCGCCCATGGTTCCGCCTCCTCTACCCGAGCTCGGGACTATCGTACTGCAGATCCAGACCCAGCTGGGCCAGATAGACGAGCGCCTCAACCGGCTCGAAATCACTCGGCCCATCGCCCCGCGGGTACTCCCACACCGCGAGCCACTGGTCCCTTTCCCTCCCGGCTAGCCACCATTTAGGACAAGTTGAAGACTACTCAACCGAGGAAGATCCAGACTTCCCGAGGCGTAGACACACTCAGCGTGATGACCCTCGACCTATGGGCCCGAACCAAGTCGGACCCTGTTACAAGCTGTCCGTGCCCACCTTCGCGGGTAAAGTCGACCCGGAGGCCTACCTACAGTGGGAAGGTCGTATGGACAAGGTCTTCTCCTGCTACACTTACCCGGACCAGCGACAAGTGACCTTCGCCGCGGCCCAACTCACCGACCATGCCCTTATTTGGTGGGATCGGGACGTCGACGATCGGAGAAGAAATTATGACCGAACCATATCTACTTGGGCCGCGATGAAAGCCCTTATGAGGAGGCGCTACATTCCTCAATACTACAGCCGCGACCTACAAAGGTGTTTTAGGAGGCTCACCCAAGGAACAAAGGGTGTTGAAGAATATTTTGAGGAATTTGAGCACCTAAGGAATCAGCTGCAGCTCGAGGAAACTGAAGAAGCACTCATAGCTCAGTTTCTTGATGGTATGAATGAGAGGATCACTCGGAAAGTCGAACGCCAAACATATAATGACTTTGAGGAAATGTTACATCTAGCCGTCCAAGTGGAACAACAAATCAAGAGGAAGAATACGTTGGGCCCTCGGACCAGAGGTAAAGGAATGCCAAGCTGGACCCCAAATGCATCCTCCTCCCAAGGAAATAGCCACATGGTTGATAAGCCAAAGGCCGCTCACATCGAGTCTCGGTTCAAGCCCCGCGATAACAACCCCAACCTGCGACCTGAGTCGCGCCCTCAGCCCGCCGATGCAAGGACGTGGGATATTGAGTGTTTCAAGTACCGAGGACGCGGTCACTATGCTCGAGACTGCCCCAATCAGCGGAATATGACACTCACAGCAACAGGGGATTATGAATCCCAAGATGAGGCCGATGACCCGCCAGTTCTGTCCGAAGAAGCCGAGGCGGAAGAAACCATAGCCGAACCTGAAATCGGAGAGCTCCTCATGATCAGACGAGTTCTTAGTGCCAGCCCAACACCAGAGGAGTCCAACCAGCGTGACAACATTTTTTATACCCGATGCATGGTAAGCGGGAAGGTGTGTGGCTTGATCATAGACGGGGGCTCATGTACCAATGTCCCGAGCTCCTACATGGTCAAGAAACTCTTTCTCATAACCACACCCCACCCAAAACCCTATAGGGCTTAAATGGTTGAATAACAAGTCGATGATTGATGTCTCCGAACAAGTTTTGGTTGCATTTAACGTGGGACCTTATAAGGACCAAGTCCTCTGCGATGTAGTGTCAATGCAAGCCAGTCACCTTCTATTGGGTCGGCCTTGGCAATTTGACAAGAAAATATCCCACTGTGGTCACACTAATCAGTATCATTTCATTCATGACAAAAAACGTATCTGCCTTAGGCCTTTGACACCCGCCCAAGTGAATGAATTGCAATCAAATGTGACTAAGGATCCGGACCATAAAACGAACCTCTTGATTAATTTTGGTAGTGTGAGGAGGTCCCTTAGAGACTCCTCTTGTCATGTCTTATTAATGGTCTTTAAGGATTTGCTGTCCATAGATAAGGAAGACGCGTACATTCCGGAAGAAATCAAGGAGCTTATAGGACGCTTCCAAGACGTCTTTCCCGAGGAACTCCCCCACGGCCTGCCACCAATCCGAGGGATTGAACACCAGATTGACCTCATACCATGGGCCCAATAACTCAATCGAGCTGCTTATAGAGTTAACCCCACCGAGGCCAAAGAACTAGAGAAGCAGGTCGGAGACCTTATGAGGCAAGGTTATGTGCGAGAGAGCTTCAGCCCTTGTGCCGTTCCGGTCCTTTTGGTGCCTAAGAAGGATGGTTCGTGGAGGATGTGCGTGGATTGCCGAGCTGTTAACAATATCACCGTCAAATATAGGCATCCCATACCACGGCTCGATGACATGCTAGACGAGCTTAATGGAGCTAGCATTTTCACTAAGATCGATCTTAAGAGCGGCTACCATCAAGTCAGAATGAAGGAGGGTGACGAGTGGAAAACAGCCTTCAAAACCAAGCAGGGCCTCTACGAATGGCTAGTTATGCCTTTCGCGCTGTCCAACGCCCCGTCTACCTTCGTGCGGCTTATGAACCACGTACTTCGAGCCTTTATCAATAAATTTGTAGTTGTCTATTTTGATGATATTCTCATATATAGCCGCAATCTTGAGAATCATTTGAAACATATTCATCCTGTTTTGACAACACTTCGAGAAGAAAAGCTTTACGCTAACTTCAAGAAGTGTGTTTTTGGATCTAATGAGTTAGTCTTTCAAGGTTTTGTTGTAAGTGCGCAGGGACTTAGAGTGGATCAAGAGAAGATCAAGGTGATTGAAGAATGGCCCACTCCAGCTACAGTGAGCAAAGTGAGGAGTTTTCACGGCCTGGCCAGTTTTTACCGGCAGTTCGTTAAAGACTTTAGTACGATAGCCGCGCCGCTCACACCCATCATCAAGAAAAACAAGGAGTTCACATGGGGACCAGCACAAGAGAATTCTTTCAGGGAACTTAAGAAGAGGCTGACCCAGGCTCCCCTCCTCGTCCTACCAGATTTCGAGAGGACTTTCGAAGTCGAGTGCGACGCGCCCAGCGTCGGCATATGGGCGGTTTTAACCCAAGGGGGCAAGCCTGTGGCCTATTTTAGTGAGAAACTTCACGGTTCCACCCTAAACTACCCGACCTACGACAAGGAGCTCTATGCCTTGGTCCGAGCCATGGAAACTTGGCAGCACAATCTCCTCCCGCGGGAATTTGTGATTCATTCGGATCACGAGACCTTGAAACATCTCCGCGGCCAAACCAATCTCAAAAGGAGGCATGCCAAGTGGCTAGAGTTCATTGAGGCATTTCCTTATGTCATCAAATACAAGAAAGGCAAAGAAAATACAGTGGCCGACGCACTATCTAGGAGACACACCTTAGTCACGACTATGGAAGCGAGAATCCTAGGCTTTAAGGGCATCAAGGGAACTTATGAGACAGATCCAGAAGTCGGGGCCAGCTATAAGGAGCATGGAAAAGGGGTATTCTCTCAATATTATATCTCTGATGGTTTTCTTTTCCGAGATCGCAGGTTGTGCATCCCGGCCGGCTCTATCCAAATACTTTTGCTACAAGAAGCACATGGCGGCGGCCTCACCGGTCATTTTGGGGTTACAAAAACGCTAGAGGTCCTCAAGGAGCACTTTTACTGGCCAAAGATGAAGCGCATGGTGGAAAAGTTTGTAGGTCGCTGCATCACGTGTCGGACCGCTAAGTCCACGCCGCGACCCCACGGGTTATATAAACCCCTTCCGATTCCGAATGGACCATGAATTGATTTATATATGGATTTTGTGCTTGGGCTGCCTAATTGCTATCGCAAGGATGCCATTTTTGTTGTTGTTGACAGGTTTTCTAAGATGGCCCACTTCGTGCCGTGCAACAAGCTGACGGACGCCACCGCCTTAGCCAACTTGTTCTTCCGGGAAGTGGTCAGGCTGCATGGTCTACCTCGTAGCATAGTGTCGGACCGGGACCCAAAAGTCCTCGGACACTTTTGGCGGACCTTATGGAGGAAAATGGGCACCAAACTCTTATACTCCACAGTGTGCCATCCGCAAACCGACGGTCAAACCGAAATGGTGAACCGAACCATCGGGGCCCTAATTCGAACCACTGTTGCAAGCAACCAGGGGACGTGGCTCGAACTGTTACCGCTCATGGAATTTGCCTACAACCAATCGGTTCACTCCGCGACCAAGAAATCCCCTTTCGAGGTCGCCTATGGTTTTAGACCTCTTCTGCCTATGGACCTACTCCCTATACCATCTAATGAGATTGAATGCCAAGACGGAAAAGCAAAAGCCGAGTTGATCAAGAAGTTGCATGCGGAAGTTCGAAAAAATTTGGAAAGAAGGACGGAGCAATACACCTGTAAAGTCAACAAGCACCGCAAGGCTATGATCTTCAAGCCAGGCGACTGGGTGTGGCTACACCTAAGGCCAGAACGTTTCCCTCAGTACCGAAAAGACAAGCTCAGCCCAAGGGGAGACAGGCCGTTCCAAATCATCGAGAAAATCAACGATAACGCCTACCGCCTCGAACTCCCTGGTACATATCGGACTTAAACCTCCTTTAATGTGGCTGATTTGGTACCATTTGATGTAGGTGATGACTACGACGTTTTGAGGTCAGAACATTCTCAAGAGGGAGGGAATGATGAGCCCCGACCTAACGGACCGAACGCGGACAATGAGATTGCCGAAAGACCCAACCGCGAAACACCAAGTTCAGTCCGAGCCCCGACCATTGACCCAGAGATCACCACTAGGTCCAAGACGGCTGCTCAAAAGACGCAAGCCAAGTGCAACCTGTTCGTGATCGAGTTCCTAAAGTCGCATGATCCTCGATCATGCGACCAGTCCAGCCGCGATCCGATGGAGGTTATCCGATCGGTCTTCACCATCTCAAGGTGAAGACCCTAAGTCGTTAAGGCAGCTGGGTACTCTTTTCCCTCACCTTGGTTTTGTCCCAAGTGGTTTCCCAAGGGAGATTTTAATGAGGTCGGGCACTTAGCGCATGGACGCGCAACTTTCCCTTGCCGCGTCCATCCTTATCTTTATCTTTTCTAGCCGTTATGTTTTTAGCCGTTATAACCTTTTGCAAGGACCTTTATTCCGCGCTTTTGTTTTGGCCCACGTGTCTAGGGACGGAAAAGCAAAAGCCGAGTTGATCAAGAAGTTGCATGCGGAAGTTCGAAAAAATTTGGAAAGAAGGACGGAGCAATACGCCTGTAAAGCCAACAAGCACCGCAAGGCTATGATCTTCAAGCCAGGCGACTGGGTGTGGCTACACCTAAGGCCAGAACGTTTCCCTCAGTACCGAAAAGACAAGCTCAGCCCAAGGGGAGACAGGTCGTTCCAAATCTTCGAGAAAATCAACGATAACGCCTACCGCCTCGAACTCCCTGGTACATATCGGACTTCAACCTCCTTTAATGTGGCTGATTTGGTACCATTTGATGTAGGTGATGACTACGACCTTTTGAGGTCAGAACATTCTCAAGAGGGAGGAAATGATGAGCCCCGACCTAACGGACCGAACGCGGACAATGAGATTGCCGAAGGACCCAACCGCGAAACACCAAGTTCAGTCCGAACCCCGACCATTGACCCAGGGATCACCACTAGGTCCAAGACGGCTGCTCAAAAGACGCAAGCCAAGTGCAACCTGTTCGTGATCGAGTTCCTAAAGTCGCATGATCCTCGATCATGCGACCAGTCCAGCCGCGATCCGATGGAGGTTATCCGATCGGTCTTCACCATCTCAAGGTGAAGACCCTAAGTCGTTAAGGCAGCTGGGTACTCTTTTCCCTCACCTTGGTTTTGTCCCAAGTGGTTTCCCAAGGGAGGTTTTAATGAGGTCGGGCACTTAGCGCATGGACGCGCAACTTTCCCTTGCCGCGTCCATCCTTATCTTTATCTTTTCTAGCTGTTATGTTTTTAGCCGTTATAACCTTTTGTACGGACCTTTATTCCGCGCTTTCGTTTTGGCCCACGTGTTTAGGGCTTCCGCTCTTTTGTCTTTCCTATTTAAAGGACCCTTATGTAATGTTTTGAGGTTAGCCTCTTTGAATGAAAAATCGTTTCAACCCCTCGCTGCGTGAGACTCGCACCAAAAACCTTAGCTGCCGTTGAACCGGGTTCTCGACGGCTAAGCTGACCGTATCATGAGGCGAGTCACTCCTCACGTGTCGTCATTCGTTCCATCTTATCACATTCCCTCTTTTCCCCTCGAATCTCTCTGTCGGAGTCCTCGGCTGCACCAAGTCCGAGGCTCTTAACCGTCCGCAACCTTTTCCCTCTCTTTTCCGACTTTTCCCCACTCTTTTCCTGTCAATGGCCGAACCCAGAATCCCACCGTGACTTATGACGCATCACCTAGGGTCAACTCTATTATACGAGGCATCATTTTTCTCCAACTTACATTGGAATTTCTCGTCACCGTTTCTCCAACTACACTGACCTTTTTCAGGGTAACTCAATGAAACACGAGATCTAGTGGTAATTTTGACACATAGACGCATTGCTTTTTTACGAAATTGAGAAACAAACACTTGCAATTGTCTATCGTTACTTACAATTACAGGGGGAGTATCTTCTGGTAGTGAATGAATGACGACATTTGGCATGTAGCTTAGTTTTAGCTCATGGCAATGTTCATCCAAACCAAAATCGGCATAAACCATCTCCAGAAATTCATCGAGCCTTAAATCTTCGACAATGCCTATGATCAGACACCCGTATGACTGGTCCACCGAAAATATCCATCGATTTTCATTAAAACTCCAAATTCCACAAACCAAAATGATTTGATCCATAGATCCAAACATAAACAGAAAAAGCAAAGGAGCTTCGAAGAAGTAAAAGAGCTTCAAGAAAGCTACAATGGCGTCACTTATGGAGGAATCAGTTGGATACGCAGCAGATGAGCTAATAACTGAGGGGTAAATACGTAATTTAAGCTCTTCTACGAAAGTAGGCTAGGTTTTCAAAACTAACTCTACCATACTGCACTCTGTCCGTGTGGTAGAGTTGATTAGAGCACAAATAACAACTCTATTATGTTGGAAATCTAACTCTATCAAGCACAATTCACCTCTATCACGGTGGAAATCTAACTCTACTACACACAAAATTTCATTAATGTCAACTCTACTAAGCATACTTGAACTCTACTACGCTGGAACTCTAACTCTACCATACTGCACTTTGTCCGTGTGGTAGAGTTGATCGCTTACATGACAGATTTTATTAGTGACATTTTCGTAATTACATTTTTTCCCTCATTAAGAAATGGCAAAATAGTATATATATATTAAATTTAAAAAAAACTATTTTACCAATTTGCAAACATTTGCTCTATTTCAATAATTACCACTTAATTCTGCTATATTCTAGCAAATCACCCATACATGTAACTAGCTATGCATTTTTCCTTGCAACTTAGTTTTTTAGGTATGAATTAAAAGAAGCCTATGTTTATTGAAGTAAGTTGATGATAGCAAAACATTCCTTGTGTCATGGAAATCTTCTAAAGTATGACTTATTTAATCTCGGTTTATGTTAATTGTTCGGTTTATTCGGGTTATTAATAAATCTGATAATACTCATATATATAAGCATCATCGTTTTATTTCGTTTGGTACTCAATGAGAGTAACAAACTATTTTTTCTTTTCTTTATGTTCAAATGGCTTTCATGAGAATAACAAACTATTGCAACAGAAGTCGATCTTGTCTCTTTATTACGAAGCTTTTCACTGAAGAAATTGTAGTTGTGAAGAAAGGTGTAATTATTATCTACTATCAGTCTACCATCGATAAGTACAAGATGTTAGAATTCTTTTGCAAATGAGTTTTTGGGTAATAATTTTTGAATTGGAATTTAATTCAACTACTATCTACTAAATTAGTCACGATCCTAATTCCTATAAACAAGAAAATTAGCCATGTGAATAGTTTCGTCACGTGGCCGTTTTGTGGTTATATAGGATCGTAACTTTTTTTTTACTTTTTGGGGTTATTTAAGCATGTTTCAAGGCTTTTCGTTGTTTTCAATGTCTCTTTCGTTTAATATGTTAAATTAATATGTTTTAGTGGTAAAATGATAAATTAATATGTCATTTTTGGGCGTAAAATGTTAAATTAATATACTCTAGAACAAACATACCTACGGCTTCTTTCTAAGAGGAGAAATGTATAAATCCTACAATAAGCAATAAAACATAGAAAAATGAATTTAACCAAAATCATAACAACATAATTTGATTCCTTAAAAAATGCATAAAGGAATCATTTTCAGCATCCATATTCGAAAACACTAATTATAGCATTATGTATATATTGTTATGATTTGTACCGTTAGACTCCTTTGGCAATGAGACCGTAATCATTCTTGCTTTTTGTAATTTTGAAAAGACTTTAGTCTGCAAATATTATTTGACATATCTTATATCAGAAAACACGTGTTATAAATGATATGATAAAAGCCAGATGACTAGAGATTGGTGATAAATTTCGGTCAACTGTGGTTTGATATAAAATAATATGATAAAATTAACATAAAATTTATAATTATCTTTAAAAGGAGGATTACAATAATTTTTGTTACAATTATATATATATATATATTCAAAAATAATAAAAATTAAATATAAATTTTTTACAAAAACTAAAATTTAATAAAAATATATTGGTTACAAATCTGATTATGGATTAATTTTGCATGTACATAAATTTAGGACACATTCTGATGTTTTGTCAGATTCGGTTCATCTATTTCGGTATTTTGGTTAATTTGATTTAAAACTTATTCAAATATTTTTATTTTTCGGATAAAGTTTGGTCGGTATAAATCGAGTTCGGATTAAAATATTTTTATATAAAAATATTAAAATGATTTAATAAAAAACTCTAAAGTTTAGTTATTGATTTGGTTTCACTTTGAATTTAAGTTTGGTTTTTTAATATTTAGATTTAGAATTTATTAGGACATTTTATCAGGTTTGATTTTTCTTATTCGGATAGATTTCGTTTTGATTTTTGAAATTCGAAAACAATATTCAAAATATCAATACTGATTTAAAAATCAAATGAGCATAAATTGAAAAAAAGGATCAAATCCCATAATATAATATACGTAGAATCCTAGTATATATAAATATACAACTTTGGTGGGGACTAAACTATTATTACGTATGTCCTTTAATGTCTAAACAAATTTTTAAAAGGTGTTATTTTTTTTTTTGTCAATTAATTTAGTGACTTTTAAAGCACATTCCAATATAAAAATTGATCCTGGCATTTAATATAGCTGTCTCGAATTGACCGATTATTGTTGGTACGAGATTTTTGATCGTCTCTGCAACGGTCGTTTTTATTAAAATCAATAAAAACATCTTTATAATCTCCATGCTTCAATGCTCAAATTGCGCAACTATTATTATTTGAAAAGTTGAGTAAACGATCATATTAATTATAGTATTGTTTGTCTTTGCTTTCAACACTTAGATTGTTTTTTTAATCACAATTTCAACGGTTATATTTTGTTAAAGTAAGCTTACTATCAACGAAATGTTCATCAAATTAGATAGTTAGATTATATTATTTTGAAATATTTTAAGAGTTATCTAAAATATAATTATTTTTTTATATAATTAAGTAATTCGATTTAATAGGGTTAGGGATTTCGAGTCTTGTGGTGGCTGCGGTTCTCGGCGGCTTTAAGGGGAGATATCTCTAGGACAGGCGTTTCCAGGGGTAGAGGCTTTATGAGCTATTTTGAAGAGGTTTACGGGAGTTTCGGAGCTGTGGGGGGAGATTTGGTAGCGGATAGTTTGAGGAAGTTTCTGGAGTGGCTTGGGAAAGGCTCTCGGTGAGTTTCTCTAGGTTGTGAAGGTAGTTTCTTTCACAGATTTGAGGAGGTTTCGTCTTGCGATTGGTTTTGGCTTCGGGTTAGGGAAAGATCTCTAGACGCGACTAGGTTTGTAGGGTTTCAGTTTTACTGGGAGGATTTTGGCTCTAGATTTATAGGGGTGGGCTTCGGCTAATCAAGTCTCAAGTTGCTTAGGTCTCGCTTTTGGTCTCAGATTTTAAATCTCAGAACATATGGGGATCGAAGGTTTGTTTTTTCCGTGATGTGTTGTGTTTTCATGTGAGTTGTAGAACTGGAAAATGCAATACTTTGGAAAAATGGCAATGTCGGCTGGGAAACATTTTGTTGAGTTGGGAGATACATGGTCGCCTCTTTGGTAATATGACTTCCAAAGAGCGACTATGGCGCATGCTCCGAACAAATAATTCAAAAACGAAAACTGCTATAAAGCTGCTCCTGATATTACTAGGAGATAATAGCTTCAGTTTTTTGTTGGTAATTGATGTTTATGTAATATGTATACATTTGGGTATGCATTTGGTAAGTGTGAGCTACGAGAGTATGAATGATATACAATCTGGGTTTCTGAATGAGAAGTATATTTTTGAAGTGGGACACACACTACATGACAGTGATGGGATTAGAGATAATTGGGGGGGAAGTTTCTCATATGGCTAGTTACCATAAGAAACTAGAATTTGATAGAGGCTTTATATCTTTGGGTTTAACACAATATATCAAGAACTTGTTGCATATACTCAATAGATTGGGGAGGTGTATAATGCATTATAGTTATATATGTCATCAGCGATGTTTATTTAACTTACAAGGTTTTGTTTGTTATCTATTAGATAAAGGTGGTGTAGGGACAGCATGGAGTTGTATTACTGGAACTATGAGGTCCAGTGTGGAAATTGGATGCGGTGAGATGATGGATTTGGCATACATGGTGAGGTATGTTCCCATGGATGTAATGTCTTATAATTCTACGGCTCAGTCTAATAGGGCACTAGAGTTACGAGGGTTCAGGGTGAATGCTCAAGAAAAACTGAACGATAAATTGTTTGAGGATTATCCACGAATAAAGGGAATGAAAAGGTGTTCTCCTGGGAGAATATACAGTAGTACTAAGAGATATTTATACATGAAAATCATATGTGATGTCGGTACTATAGGTTTGAGTATCACATCACTATTTCAAACTAATTCATTCCTAATAGAGATGATATTTAAGGGGGGTTATATGCAATTTTGGTTAGAGAATCAAATTACTGATAGATTTGATTCATCATATTTATTCTGTTCATGCTTAGGATATGGCGGCTTATGGACAAAGAAGTCGGTTGGTTTAGGGAGCAAAAGAGCTTCTGAGTGCTATGCGACAATCGATCTGGTTTTTAAGGTTAGACTTGCTCCCATGGTTGCATTGAGTTATATTTATATGGTGCAATCCAACGGGACACTAGGATTAGTAAAGCTAGTTTTGACTACTCTTAATAAGAGGGGGACTAGGGGTGTTGGGGAGGAACAGTGTTTGGAGAAGTATTCACGATTTTGTAGGAGTTATAATGCATCTGTGTTATCTCTAGGACACAGAGAATGGTTGATAAGTATATCTCAACATAAGGGGTCATATGAACGACCTAGAGACAGTTTAAATAGGGGACTGTTTGTTATTGATATACATAAATGATTTCAAATTTTGAATAAGGATATTATATTAACTGGTTTAGGTTTTCAATCTTATATGATAATGGTCCTAAAGATAAGGGATGCAGTTCTATTTATGTGGGATATATAGTATCCCAATTATGTAGGGAACTAATAATTCTGGATATCAAGGGGGATTTTCAACTACTTAATGTAGGAGGCATAAGGTATAAAGATGCCGCTAGTTTCCTCGTTGTTGAATCAACAATTAGTCTCTTAAATATCAATAGTCTCTCTGTGATTAACAAGTACATTGATATCTCTGGTGCAGAAGCTCTGATGGCGCAATTGGGCTTAAGCAAGAAGAGTGGGATGTCTTCAACACCGCCTAGGTTGCTGAAGATACGAATTCCGAAAATTGACAACTCGGCCCTGCTAGCTCGTAGCTCAAAGGTATTAATGGGTAGATGTTTAAATCCAGTCATTCAAAACGTAGATACGTTTATTTTTAGAATGCCCCAGTTTTGGAATTTAGTGGGAAGGGTAAAAAGGCTTAATCTAGGAAACAGTCGTTTTCAATTTGAATTCAATTCTGAATCGGATATGCTTAGTGTCCTAGACTATGGTTCGGTTAATTTTGACAATTGGATGGTCGTGTATGCCCTTTGGAAAGCAATGGTAGACGCGGATTATCCAAATCTAATACGTCTTTGGATCAGAATCACAGGGATACCCTTCGAGTATAAAGTCGAGGAGGTTTATAGGCTGGTAGTAGGTTCTTTAGGTGCAGTAATTAAGATTGATGTCTTAAAGGGTCAGGTACTAATAGAGGTACCGTGTTCCAAACCTTTAGTGTTTTCGTCAATTTTGGAGTTTGCAGAAGGTAAAGAATCCAAAGTGATTTTTGAGTATAAAAGGCTTGTAGTGTTTTGTTCGCTTTGTTACAGAATGACTCATGATGTCTCTGTGTGCTACAAAGTAAAACAGGATAAGAAAGCCTTGTCTAGTTCAACGAGTCGAGGGTTAGGAACCTCTGGAAAACATAGGAGTTTTAAGGGTGCAGTACTAGGGGGAAAACGTACCTTAGGTCTGGTTTCTAGAGATGTGACAACTTCGGATGTTACAGTAGGGATGAAACGGGGCCGAGGCACAGAAAATGTTCAGGCTCCGGTGGAAACAGAGCTTCAGGTATTATTTTATACCTCTATTTGGATTTGGAATGCTGCTGTAAATTTGTTAATGTTTGAGTTCCTTCTTCAGGAATTAGAACAAACTGATACTCAATTATTGCTATCGGGAACTAAGGTTAGGCGTTCCTTGTTTCAGGATAGGGTCAACGCTGTAGAGGAGCCTTCTGTAGGCGTAATAGAGGAAGGTTGTGCAGTTAATGAAACTGCACAAGATTTGGAAATGGCCACACTTACGACAGTAACTGATGTCGAAGAGATGCAATGGGTAAGTGGGGAAAGTTTGGAGAAGGCGTTTGAGATAGCCGACTTGGAGATCCAAGCAGACGCTGCGATAGAAAATGATGACACTGCGGCAATGGGGTCTGTACAACCTGCCTTGACAGTGGAAGAAGAGGAACAGATCCACTCTGCATTTGTGGCCAATTTGCAGAGTGGGCAAGCAGGTAGTCTGGAGATGCAAGCAACTGGAGTTGTGAAGCCATCATCTAAGGCTCAGACTCCTTTACGGGAAGTGAGCACAAGGAAATTAAAGTTGCTGGGAACAAAATCTCCAAGGCAAACACCAAGGGGGAATAAGCCTAAGGAAATGAAGACTAAAGAGCCTGCTCATGGTTCTAAGAAGATCTAGGCTGCGATGATTTGTGTTTCATCCTTTTGTTTTAGCTATAGCTTAGGTTATTGCTTAATAATAAATGGTTTTAGATTTGATTTTGACTTTCTAAGTTTATGTCATTTTGGTGTAATAAATTGGAGTTTTCAGATTTTTATAGTATTGATTGGAGACTATTTTAGTATTGGGCCAGAGCAAGACACCAAATTGCTTAATGGTTGGTTTTTACATCAATTACAATGGGCCGATTATGGGCCGTTAAATATTTATTTAAAAGAAACAAATAGTTTATTTTGGGCCAAGGGATTAGTGGGCTTGGTGATAGGGAGTATGAAAGATATGGGTAAGGGGAAACGGCTACTTCCAGTCTTATTTGGACGATTTAATTATCGGGAATATAGAAAGCTTGAACTGGTTTTATTTATTTTATAATAATATATGTATTTTCAAACACTCTGTTGGAATTGTCAAGGCATTGGGAATAAGGTCACAATTAGTTATTTACGGGATATCTGGATAAAAGTTAAACCAGATTTTGTATTTTTATCGGAGACAAAAAATGCATTCTCGTTTATGGAGAAAATACAATTACACCTAGGGTATAAGTTTTTGACTACGGTGGAACCAATTGGGAATAGTGGTGGGTTAGCTTTATTTTTCTCTGACAAATTTGCAGTTACTGTTAATTATAAAGATAAGAACATGATAGATATTTTGGTTGAAATTGAAGATCAAAAAATATTTTAAACCTTTTTGTATGGGGAACCAGTACAGAGAAACCGAGATTATGTATGGGAAAGATTAACTCGGATGGGGATTTCTAGAATGGCACCATGGTTAATCATTGGAGATTTTAATGAATTGACAGGGAATCATGAAAAACAAGGGGGGATGTTGCGAAATGCTAGATCATTCATGCAGTTTAATCAGATGATTAGAGATTGTGGACTAGTCGAATTTCCAAAAAAAGGAAATTGTTGGTCATAGAGGGGAGTTCGTCAAAATGGTGTGGTCCGATGTATGTTGGACAAAGCTTTTGGAAATGGGGATTGGCATGATGTTTTTCCGGTATCCGAGGTAGAGTATCTAGAGATGATCGGATCTGACCATAGACCTATGATAGGTCGATTTAAAGATCATATTACAAGGGTCAAAAAACAATTTATTTTTGATAAGAGGTGGATTGCTAAGGAAGGTTTTAAAGAAATTGTAGAAAAAAGTTGGCAGGGATTTTGTGATAGAAGTAGAGGTTCATTGGTAAAGAAAATAAGGTGCTGCCGACGTGAGATATCACATTGGAGGAGTAAGTATGCTTCTGCAGGGCGCCAGAATTTAGATATTTTAAAGCAACGCCTGGAAGCTTGTAAAAATAGTCCAGATGATAACCCAATAGAAATGTTGGACGCAACACTGGAACTGAAAAAGGCTTATGTGGAGGAAGAGGCTTTTTGGAAACAAAAAAGTCGGAATAAATGGTTAAGGGAGGGAGATGAGAATACAAAGTTTTTCCATGCTCAGACGCAGCAATGTAAAGCAAGGAATAAAATTGTTGGTCTTTTGAATTCGAATGGTGACTGGATTACCAAAACCGAGGATAAGTTGTGAAATCATGGACAAACGGATAACTGATATTGATAATCAGTGGTTAATGAGGGTGGCAAATGAGGAAGAAGTTAAAACCGCATTATTTATGATGGATCCGGGGAAGTCACCGGATCCAGATGGAATGACAGCGATGTTTTTCCAATACTCATGGGAAACGATTAAAGTAGACTTAATAAAAGTGGTCAACAATTTTCTTACACAAGGGTATTTTGAGAAAGATTTGAACAAGACTAATATTTGTCTAATACCAAAAGTGGAACGGCCAACGCGAATGACTGAATTTAGACCTATTAGTTTATGTAATGTCGGGTACAAGTTGGTATCCAAGGTTCTAAGCCTTAGGTTAAAGAGGTTTTTACCGAAATTGATTTCGGAAACTCAATCGGCTTTTATTCCAGGCCGGTTGATATCTGATAATATATTGATTGCCCAGGAAATGTTCCACGCTTTGCGTACAAACGCTTCAGTTAGAGGCAGGTATATGGCTATCAAAACAGATATGAGTAAGGCCTATGATAGGATCAAATGGAATTTCGTCAGATTTATACTTTGTCAGATGGGTTTCTGTGAAAATTGGATAAAGTGTATAATGTTTTGCCTAACATCGGTGGAATATGCCGTGCTCATTAATGGTGTTCGAGGGGGCTGCATAATTCCTCAAAGGGGACTCAGACAAGGGGATCCTCTATCTCCGTATATATTCATATTGTGTACAGAATGGCTAATTTGCAGATTGTAGATGTCTGAGAAACAAAATTTGTTTACAGGACTAACAATTGCTCGGGCTAGTCCATCAATATCGCATCATCTGTTCGCAGATGACAGTTTGTTTTTTTTGTAAGGCTACGGTCGCCGAGGCACGTCAAGTTTTGTTGATTTTAAAAGAGTATAAATGGATCTCTGGTCAACAAATAAATTTTGAGAAATCGTCTATACAGTTTGGCCATACGGTTTCAGAGCCAATTAGATTAGAGATACAAAATGTATTAGGGATCACCAGCTTGGGAGGAATGGGTACATACTTAGGACTCCCGGAAAACTTAGGGGGGGCAAAAACAAAGGTCTTTGCTTTTATACGGGAAAAGCTACAAGCCCGGATCTGTAACTGGTCAACTAGATTCTTATCTAAAGCTGGGAAAGAGGTTTTGATCAAGTCTGTTCTCACAGCTTTACCTACTTATGTAATGTCCTGCTATAGGTTATCCCAGGGAACAGTCCAGAGCTTAATCTCGGCAATAGCAGATTTCTGGTGGTCTGGGTCAGGAGAGAAGGGCGGGATACACTGGCGCCGATGGGGGGAATTATGCAAACCTAAGATGGAAGGTGGTCTAGGCTTTCGGAAATTACATGAATTTAACACGGTAATGTTGGCAAAACAACTTTGGCGTCTCTTAGATTATCCATACTCTCTTTTGGCAAAGGTGTTAAAGGGAATGTATTACAAGGACCATTGTCTTTTAGAGGCACATTTGAGGGGTCTACCTTCATATGGGTGGCGAAGTTTGATGTCTGCCAAACGTTTGGTGGATAAGGGAGGTATTCGGAGAATTGGAAATGGGAAAACAATCAAGGTGTGGTATGATTCGTGGATACCAGATACGATCCCGAGACCGGTAAGATGGTCAAATCTTAGTTTATTCCCAGACCTGACATTGGATCAATTTATTGATAAATCTCGGGGTCGATGGAAGGAGATCTTGGTGAGACAGTATTTTGATCCGGCCGATGTAGATTTGATTCTTGGTATACCCATCCCACTCCGGGATCGCCAAGATTATTGGGGTTGGTATTATACGGCCACAGGGAGATATTCGGTGAAGTCTGGTTATTGCTTAGCCGACCATCTAATTAATATGGACCATTGTCGATTTGGGTCCTGGTTTTGAGGTTCTGTATAGTAGTGTCTGGAAATTGCACTGTCCAAACAAGATAAAGCATTTCCTCTGGCAGATATTATCGGGGTGTATTGCCGTAAGTCAGAACATAGCTAAGAAAAGAATTATTTCTGATCCTAGGTGTGCTCGTTGTGATGAGGAACAAGAGTCTATTAATCACGCCTTGTTCCTCTGCCCGCCGGCATTACAGGTTTGAGCTTTATCCTGTATTCCATCGCCACCGAGTAGGTTCCTTGGTGCATCAATCTGGTCTAACTTGGACTATCTACTTCGACTAACGTCGGTCAAGATAGAGTACCATGTATTTCCTTGGATATTATAGCAGAGTATCCACAACGGGTGCTGAGTATGCCGAGTGGTCCTCAGCTAGTTTAGGGGTGTCAATTATCCCAGGCAGACCTGACAGAAGGATGTCTGTCAGAAGATCTCCCTATGTTTTCCCTACCACAGCTAATATGCAGTTCACGGGCTTTAAGTGTTTTGTGGATGCGTCCTGGAAGACTACCGACCAGTTCTCTGGTTTAGGTTGGTATTGCTTCACAGATTCAGTGGATGGAAAACAAGAAGGAGCCAAGAGAATATCACGAAGTCTTTCGGCGACACATGCGGAGGTGGAAGCAGTCTTATGGGCGATGGAATCTTTGGTGGCCCTTCGTGTCTCCGTAGTCGAGTTATCGACGGATTGCGAGACGACGGTGAGGATATTGGAGCAACCGGACGATTGGCCTGCCTTCAGTCCACACTAGGAGAGATACGAGAGACTACGCGATTCTTGGTTGGGCTTCTCATTGTCAGTCATTCCAAGGTCACTAAATTATAAAGCGGATTCTTTGGCTCGACGAGCAAGGGAATTCCTTTATGATCGGTGACCTGGGAGTGATGGAATTTTTATTTTCCGTTTAGCTTAATATGCCGTTGTCAAAAAAATATATATATAATTTTTCTAATTGTAACTAGGAATTTATCTAATGATAAGGTGTGGCATAAATTTATAAGATTAAAATTGAGAGCTTAGATTTTTTTAAAAAAATTCTAAGCTAATAAAAAAAAATATTTCTTTAAAATTTTTCACATTTTAAGAACTTTAATTAGTATCAGAGCTCAAGGTAAGGGAAACAAATCATGGGAGGTAACAGTACTATAACAGAAGCGGAGAAGAACAAAGGTAGAGAAGGCTCTTCCTCTATAGTATATATGTTTAACCGCAACTACCTATACCGTTTGGGCCATGAGGATGAAAATATGTCTCAGTGTACATGAAGTATGAGAGGTAATTGAGATCTAAATTGATGATAGAAGGAAGAACAACATGGCGATGGCACTCTTGTTTCAATCTATACCGGAGGATCTTATTTTACAAGTTGGCAAATTAGACATGACAACGAAGGTGTAGGAAGCTATCAAAACTCAAAATCTAGGAGCTGAACGTGTTAAGGAAACAAGGTTACAAACCTTGATGTCCGAATTTGACCGTCTCAAGATGGAAGAAATCAAAACTATTTATAAGTTTGTGGGCAAGTTATTGACAATTTCATCTAACTCTTCTTCTTTCGAAGTAAAAATCGAAGAAACAAAGTTGGTGAACAGTTTTTTCAAGTAGCTTCTTAGAAAGAAATACATTCATATGGTTGCATCTCAACCTTTTAGATCTTAAAACAACCAGCTTTGAGGATGTTGTAGGTTGTCTAAAAGCCTATGAAAAAAGAATTCTCGAAGAAGAAGAAACTCAAGAAGATCAAAAACAGTTGATGTATTTGGAATCATAAAATCAAAAAAGAAACTCTAGTGAAGGATTAAGAGGAAGAGGAAGAGGTGGTCGAACAAATTCTAGAGGAAGAAGTCGTGGAAGAGGCAATGGAAATTTCGATATCTCTAGGGTAATTTATTACCGTTATGACAAATACATATAGACAATTTTCATCTGAGTGTCCGAATAGATAGCTAAAGCTACAAGAGACACAAGAAAATACCAACAATGAAGTAGAAACACAAGAAGGAGATGATTTGTTGTTACACGAAGTTGGATAAGTGTGTACCAAGTAAGTTCGAAACAAATAACAATGAAGCAAATACTTGGTATCTTGACAATGGAGAATAGCAATCATATAATTGGTGATAAAATATACTTTGTTTTGCTGATGATTCTCGCATATACATCTAAGGAAAAAGAGTGATATATTTTGTTTATGGTAACGGGAATAAGAAAGAAATGAAGGATGTCTACTATATTCCGGATTTGAAAACTAATATTATTAGTTTTAGACTAGCCACAGAGGAGGGTTCTGATATAAGGATGAAAGGTGACTACCTTATAATGCACGATCTTAAAGGAAAGATAATTGTCAAGGCCAAACAATCAAGAAATCGTTTGTAGAAAGTATAAATGGATACTAAGGGCATCAATCAACTTCATTTTTCTAAAGTAAGTGAGTCTAGTAGGTGGCATTCAAGATTGGGACATATAAACCTTGGCATAATGAGTATGGTAAAAGGTGGATATGTTAAAGGACTACCAAAGATTACACTGAGAAGGAAGTTTGTGGATCTTGCTTGCTCGGCAAGCAAACTAGAAAATCATTTCCGGAAGCTACTATTTTTTGTGCAAAGAGTAATTTTGAGCTCATTCATTGAGACCTTTGTGAACCAATCTCGCCATCAACATCAGGTGGAAATCGATATATATATATATATATATATATATATATATATATTTGTTCTTGTTGATGATCAAACAAGATATATGTGGATTATATTGTTGAAAGAAAAGAGTGATGCACTAAAAAAAATTCAAGTTGTTTTAAGGCATGGTTGAACACGAAACAAAGAGAAAAATGCAAGTTTTTAGAAGTGACAGAGGTGAAGAATTTATGTCACAAGAGTTCAATTCGTTTTGTGAAAAAAACGGGATCAAGAGGCAACTAGTTGCACCATATACTCCTCAAAAAAATGGAGTAGTCGAGAGAAGAAACCAAACTTTAATGGAGATGATTAGAAACATTATGAAGCATATGTGTGTATCGAATTACTTGTGGGGAGAAACGGTAAGACATTCAACGTATCTCATTAATCCATATGAGATGCTAAGAGGATGAACATCAAATATTATTCATATCCATGTTTTTTGGTGTATTAGCTATGTCAAAGTAGATGCACCACATTTGTGGAAGTTATAAGATATATTTCGGATGTTAGTTCATCTTGGATCCGAGCCCGGGTCCAAAGCATATCGATTACTTGATCCACCAATTTGGAAGATAATTATAAGTCAAGATGTGGTATTTGATGAGACAAAAGAATGGAATTGGATCAAAAATGATACAAGCTCGAGTCATGAGTTTCAACTAGAAATCAGAACCATTGGAAGCCAAGAAACACGAGAAATTAGAATCAAATAAGCAGAAGTTGATTCTCGGGAAAGTAATGAAGTTTCATGAGCAAAAAATCAAGATAATAGGGAAGAATAAGATGATTCTCTTGATGATGATGTCGAAATTGATGAAGAGAACATATACATTAGTCAAAATATAGGAAAGAGTCAAAGACAAGTTGTTAAACCAAATATCTTGAAAACTATGTTTTGATTATGGAGGAAAAAGGAGTATGGTTATTTTTGTGTCTAAATGACGAACCAATAAATTTTGAGGAAGCAAAAGAATTGAAATATGGATTCATGTGTGTGGAAATGAGATCGATATTATTGTTAAGAATTGAACATGGGATCTTGAGGATGCATTGGAGGGAATCAAGCTGATTAGACTCAAGTGGGTGTTCAAGATTAAGAGAAATTCATATGGAAGCATACACAAGTATAAATCTAGACTTGTTGCTAAAGGGAATGTGCAAAAACATGGGATATATTATGAACAAGTATTTGCTCTGGTTGCAGGGTTGGCTGCGTCGTATGGTTGAAAAATTTCATCACCTGGACGTTAAGACGGTTTTTCTTAATGGAGACCTACAAACCTTTTATGTAACCCACCCGGAGGAATTTGAAGTCAAAGGAAGCGAGTATAAAGTTTGTAAACTCAAGAATGCTTTATATGGATTAAAGCAAGCACCCAATGCTTGGAACATCAAGCTAAGATCAAGTTTGTAAGGAGTTAGGTTTCGAGAAGTTTACCAATTAACCATCAGTCTATAGAAAACCAATCGCACAAGATTATTTACTCAAAGTTGTATATGTAGATGATCTATTTGTCACCTGAGCAACTAGAAGAATGATCGATAAGTTCAAAAAAAGAATTGTCTACTAAGTTTGAGATGAGTGATCTTGGAAGGTTGACACATTATCTCGGAAATGAAGTGTGCCAATTCGATGGTGGGATCTCTTTTAGTAAAAAGTGATATGCACTTAAGATACTTGAAGAATCAGGGATGAATGGTTGTAACTTAGTCCAAACACCAATGGACACGGGGTTAAAGCTATCAAAATTGGAGGAAGAGAAAGAGAATGATGCTATAAATTTTTGGAAAAACATTGGATATCTTTCATACTTGTTACATACATGGCCAGATTTGTCATATAGTGTTGGTGTGTGGAGGCGGCATATGCAAAGTCCAAAAGAGTCACTTGAAACTGCCATGAAACAATGTTTAAGGTACTTAAAAGGTACAACTACTCTTGGCTTGGTATCACGAGATCGGACACCAAGATACCAAGACTCATTGGCAATAGTGATAGTAGTTATATCGTTGATCCTGATGATGGAAGAAGTACCACCATATACTTCTTCTATCTTGGAGATAGTCCAATAACATGGTGCTCACAAAATCAAGATACCTTGGTTTATTTTCTTCTAAAGTCGAGTTTATGTCATGTATGGAAACCGCTAGACAAACTATTTGGCTTCAAGAACTACTTAGTTAAATCACGGGTTTAACTAGTGAGAAGACGACAATATGCATTGACAAAAAATAGGCCACTACTCTCACTAAAAAGCCGGTATTTCATGGAAGAAACAACACTACAAGAAAACTTGGAGATTACCATGGAAGATTGCCTTGTAAGAGCGTCGCACACAAAGAATTGAGACGCCTCCGCGACGACACACATTATTTCAAAAATTACAAGTAGCAAGCCCGTATTCCACGCTGAGACGTTGCAAGGCTTACGACGCTCAAAAGATGTCGCAAAGCTATTGCGAGATAAGATGTCGCAAAGGAGAAGCAAAACTTGCAAAGCCATTGCGAGTCTGGTCTTTGCGACAGCTTTATGAGGCCTTTCTTTGCGACTTCTTTATGAGGCATGACCTTACGGCGGGCCTGCAATGCCATTGTCTGAAACATGTCTGCGAGGCCCGTCCTGCGACGTCTCTGCGAGAGGGCTCCCTGCGACGTCCCTGCGACGGGGTAGTAAATAATTAAAAAATAAAAATTAATAAAAATTAATAAAATAATTATTTAAAATTATTTAAAAAAGTAAAACAAATTAAATTAAATTAAAATAAAATAATCCTACAAATGTTTTACAAAAATTAAAAAGCTTTCGGATAGGTCCAAATTCCTCGACCCGGAGTCCTCGTCCTCAGCGTTGATCTCTGCAAAATCATCAGCCAACTTTGGATCCTTTTTGGATAGAATATACCACAAACGATTATATGTCGTGATTTTCTTCTTCGATTTGGCCAGTTCGCTGTTAGTCCGGTCCAATTCTTGCATCTAACGGTCCACTATTTCTCTAAGATCGTAAGAAGTGCCAGATGTTTGAGAGAATCCTTGAGGTGAAATGCACTGATCAGTCCTCGATCCGAGTGAACCTATTCCAAATAACCTCTCCTTTTTACGGAGAGCGATCTAGTAAAAGATAAATATTCACAAGTTAGACTAAATTATGTAAACTTTAAATGAAAAAAATAATTAAAAACAATTTTACCTCAACATATAGTTGGTTCTTCTCAGCAGTAGATAATCCCCTAGAAGCAAAACTCTCATCATCACAAGATGGCGTTAGTTCTTGCATCTTCGTAGGGACGTCGTTGTAGATCTTCTCAGATTTTTTGTCCATGAAAGCTCTGTCATTGTTGCGCTTGGTGACGTATAGAGTGTTAATGATATCAAGGTGAGCATCCCCTGATTCCTTTTGTTGAAAGTATTTAAAAAATGTTATTAGTAGATTAAAGGGTAACATGAATAATTTTAAAATATTATTAAAAATATAACTAGAATCACTAAAAGAGAACATTTGTTTAGGGACGTAAATTATAACGTTTTGGGGACTTCGTAAATTAGGGACATCTTCGCAACTCTTTTACAACGTTATTACATTTCGTCATAAAAGAGTTGTAAGAGGACAATGAAATAATTCGTTGTAACTTAGTTGGGAATAACGCTTTGACAACGATTTGCCATTTACAATAAAATTCTTTGTTAATTATTCCCTAACTTGAAACTTGTTTACGACGTATATCTTTTACAACGAGTTAAAAACAAAAATTGAAATTCGGTACACATTTTTTGTGTTACGTAATTGGTTTCAAAAAAATTGTAATATTTGTCGTAAAACCGTAGTTAAAAATTATATTTCATTGTTAAAACATCTCTACTTTGCAAGTCTTTTAGGACTATTTGATTTACAACTATTTAAGGATAAAATTTTAAATTACATATTTATGGTTAGTTAAATATATTGTAAATTACTCGTATTTGGCTTAAGGTTGTAAAATCATTGTTAATTTTTTGCCTATATAAGGAGGATGTCTCTCTTCATAAATCATAATACCACACAACAAACAAAAAAACTTGTTAGAGAGAAAAAAACCGGTTGGGAGAAGGAAAATATGTTTTTGTGCAAAAATAATAGTTTTGGAAAAAAACCCAAAAAATATTTTTTGGTGGTGATATATTCGAGAACCGGAAGTGGATGTATATGTATAGAGATGCTGCTGAAATCGTGACAAAGAAGTTTATGAACGGGCCAGAAATATTCATGCACTAAGCAAGTCAAACCGAAATCACGCTTAAATCTGGTAAGATGTTTTGTCCTTATTGAGTATGATGATGGTGGAGTTGCCCCAACTTATGTAGTAGAGGAAGTTCCTAATATCTTCTCCCTAATTGGATGTCTCAATGGAAAATTAAAAGAAGTTTGGTGGAATAGTCCCGAAGACCGTCACACGGCACACACATATATACTTCTGAATTGTACTAAAGTGCTTCCATTTGAAATATATATATATATATATGTATATGAATTGTATATATTTAATACTATGTATCTAGTATTACTAATTAAATTAACATATTTCTATACATGTAGTTTATTTGTAAGTTAGGTAAAAGAAATTATAGAAGGAATTTCAGATGTAGAAGTACGTAAGCGGAAGGATATGCACTTTGCACTCTGCTTGAAGGGTCATGTAAGAGTAAATTGTATAACTACGAGAATTCTAATTACGTTATAATTAATTTTTAACTGTGTATACTGGTTGACTATTATGATTTGGTTCAAGGTCCTATTGTTAAGATAACAACGACACCCATGTATTTCATCAGATGATACACATTTCATACCTTTGAATATGGTGTAAGGCGCGTGCAACGACCAATTGGGGAGTATGTGTGAAGGGTGAAACCAATTTCTATGGGGTTTTGCAAGAGATTATCGAAGTGGAATTTGTGGGATTAATTGGGTTGAAATGCGTGCTATTCAAATATGGCTGGTTTGATCCCGTAATTAACAGAGGTGTTCGATACACCAAATTTAGAGTTGTGGATGTAAATGGGAGGAGAAGATACAACAAATTTGAGTCTTTCATCTTAGCATTGCAAGCAGAGCAAGTTAGCTTCATTCCATATCCTATGATCAAAGAGTCTAGAATCAATTGGTTAGCTACAGTGAAGATAACTCCCTGTAGGCGTATTATTGGAGGTGGAGATTTACCATTGCAAGAGGAATCATGTACATCTATACAAGTGCCCGATCAAGCTACAGAACAAGTTGTGCTTATTGATCCAGAAAACCGAGAATTCGAAGATCTCCCGGTAGCAGATGTTGATGACGAGGAACATGACGAGTTTGACGAAATTGATAATCTGAGTAGTAGAAATGGTAGTAATAGTGAAGAATCTGATTGACATTGTGGTTTAACATGTATGAACACTTTAGAATTTCCATGTATCTTCAACAATCTATATTATATATCAATCAAAGTTTTTTAGTCACTTGAATTTAATAGATTAATTATGTATGCTTACTCGATAACATATACATAGCCGTTGAAAACATAGATATCATTATAAACATATAGACATTAACCGAACAACACTTTGGCAAAAAAAATAAAAATAAAAGTCGTAAAGTCGACGGTAAGAAAAAGAAACGTCGTAAAACGTTGTTACGCAAGAACGTCTTAAGACGTTGGCAAAGAAAATGTCGTAAGGATGTTGTTACCTGAAAACGTTGTAAAGACGTTGGCAAGAAAACGTCGTAAGGAAGTTGTTAGCTGAGAACGTCGTACATACATTGGCAAACAAATGTTGTAAAGACGTTGTTAGCCTAAAACATCGTAAAGATGTTGACAACAACCGTCTTAAAGACGTTGACAACAACCATCTTAAAGACGTTGTTAGCCAAAAATGTCGTAAAGACGTTAGCAACAAACTTCGTAACGACGTTGTTACCATATTTTGTCATAACAACGTTAGCAATTAAGAATGTCGTAAGGACGTTAGTAATTACCATCACCCTTATGATGTTTCTAGATTATATTAAGATACATTGCACTGTTAAGATACGTTGCACCAACACTTAGCAACTTCTTTACAAGCCTAGCGTTGTAAATTAGACCCTAAATTTATAAATCCTTTACGACGAAATTTTACTTCCCAACATTTTTACAACGCCCTGTACTTCCTATATATACAACACAAAATTTGAAACTTCATTCCATCATTCAACAATCCTCCTTCTCTCTCTAAGGTATTCTTCTCCCTTCTTTATACAATTCTTATTTTTACTTAGAAATGAGATAGGTTGCTTTGAACATATATAGGATGTTTAGAAATTATGTAGTATGTATTGAATTTAGAATTTAGAAATTATGTAGTATGTAGTACGGTGCAATTTATAATTTACGGTGAATTGTATTGTAGGTACTACATATATGTCTCCCCGTAAACATATACGTCGTGTCCATTACAGTGACATTGTCAACGGCACTACATCATCATCAACTTCCTTGGCAGTGCCGGAGACACAGTCACAGTCCCAGTCGCAGACTCACACTCCGCCGGGTCCTTCACTGACACCGGAAGTTGCCGTAGACCCTCCACTGACTAATCCAGCGGTTCATCCGGACCTTTTGGTGCCGCCAGATGCACCATATGCACAATATAGGGTGGAGCATATTCTTGTGGCTCCAAATCGTGAGAATTTGCCCTTTGTACATATCGATCGACCAACTGGTACTTATTGGTACATTTTCATTTAGATATTAATTTATTTATTAGGTTTACAAATTTTAAATAATTATTTATAATTAAATAACTTCTAATTATATCCGTTTAAAAAATTTCAGATTTGGTGTGGATGGCAAAGTGGGGCGAAACATTACGGAATGCATCAAAATCTACTTCGTATAAGCGACTCCTAATTGGAAATCAACACCGCACTACATTCGCATTACATGGTTCAAGATTTTCGCGGTAATTAATTTTTTGTTAAAATTAAAATTCCTTTTTATTAAATATATATAATTAATAAATACTAAATCCTAGTTAATTTTTTTACTACCAACGTTGAAATTGGGACGTCTCCATCAACGAAATTTTCCGACATGAGTTCAACCAAAAAGTCATGAAGCGGCTTTGTAACACACTCTCTGATTGAAAGACCGATTGGGAGGTGAAGGGAGATGCCCAGAAGCCCACTTTCATGACCAATGCATGTTGGGAAGGGTTGAAGAATTATTGGGTAGACCCGAACTCGGTGAGGAGAGCTGCTCAGTGTTTTGCATCGCAGAAAACGATTGGTCAAGATGGGTTGCCAGTCTATATGCCTCACACTGCATTCCAGATGCCTTTCAGCGGAGTAGCCATATAGATAGTAACCGGTTTTTTTAAATTAATTTTTTTGTTCAATACTATTTGACCTAAATTACTATTAATTAAAAATTACATTTTGTAGGCAGAAAAAACTGGACAAATTCCTACGCTTCCAGAATTGTACGCTGCTACTCATCAGAATAAGTTTGGCGTCTTCATTGATCCTCAATATGAGCGGCTACACAGTCATGTTGAAGCTGCTGTTCAGGAGCATCAAACTCAGCTTTCCCAGGAATCCTCTCATGGTACTCCTGTGGAATTGAGTACTCTTGAAATCAAGTCAATTTATAATCAGGTACTTAATTTAAAAATTTAATTAATTATTATTCTCTGACAAAATGGTTTTTCCTGATTGCTTCGACAAAAAAGGGACGAATTATTGGAATAGGATCCGCCCAATATGTCCAGAGATTCACATCTAACTGGATAGGGGAAAACTCGCTTCGTAGTTAGTTGATGGTTCCGTGTGCAGAAATATACAAATTAAGTCAAGCGACGGATCATAAATTTGATGCAATGGAGTCCATGATGGATATTTTGATTGCGGGCAATCCCCATGCAATTGAGGCATTGGAGCATAGACTGCAGGACCTCGAGATCAGGCCTACGAAGAATGTTGAAGTCGATTTAAACGAACAAGTTACTGAAGATCAAGACGATTGTACTAAGGACATGTTCGACAAACTACTACGTTAAATATTTTGTAATTTTAATAATTTTGTAAACGTATTTTAATATCATATTTTATTTTAATTAATTCAATTCAAAAATTTCTTAAATTACAAAATTTAAATGAATATTTTTAACTAAAATTTTTTAATAATTATTTGTCCTAAATTAACGTCCCTAATTAGTTGTAAAAGACATCGTCCTTAAATAGTTATAAACATTTCATTTTTAATTAGTTGTAAAAAGTTTCGACTTTATTTTGCTGTAAAACGTTTTGAGTCTAATTCATTGTAAAAGTTTTCGACTCTAATTAGTTGCTAATTAGGCGTTGTAAGTTAGTTGCTAAATTTACAACACCTTATGTTACGACGTTTTTACGACGATATGTTTACAACGTTTTAACATCGAGAATCGGAGGTTGTTAAAATTTACAACGCTTTGACAATGCATTCTGTCTTATGACGAGCAGGACACGACTAAACACGTAGCGTCCCTAATTCTTTGTAAAGGGTGTTAACAACAATTTAGGGACGAAAGTAGGAGTTGTGAACTTTATGTTCTCTTGTAGTGAATACTTACCATTTTTGGGGCTCGGGTTTTAAACAAAGTTTGGCCCAAGCAATGCTTGTGCGGACCGTTGCCATCAGGATCCGACAATCGAGCCATGCGACAGCTAGCGCTATTCTTTTGTGACGCTGGATCCTCCCAATATCGAATAAGGCTTTCCTATACTAAATCCTTGAACCACTGGGGCATTGCTTTGTTGCCCTTCTTCTTCCATTTGCTCTTCCAATGACCGTTTTGATCGTTCATCCGTCTCTGGAAGACAGCTTCAAACTCTTTGCAGACTAGCGTTGTAATGGAAATCTCCCAATGGAAATGTTGCAAAAAATAAAAAGAATAAGTTACTATATTAAAGTAAACATAACAGATATTTCTAGGTGTCGCAAGAGCGTTGCAACATAATCGCAATTCCCCCCGCAAACTTGCGACGTTTTTTCCACGTCGCATTTTTGCTACGCTCTTATGATGCCAAATTTTTCATAGCAAGAGTGTTGCAATGGCAAAGCAATTTTGCGACGGAAATTTGGCATCGTAAATTGCCTGTTTTCTTGTAGTACAAACATATTCAAACAAAATATCATTTAAGATAATATGTTGAGAATGGTGAAATGGAAGTTGAACATGTTTCCGGGAAAAAACAAAAGGCGGACATTCTAAGTAAGGTCTTGGAGATATCAAATTCAAGGAAAGGAAAGATTATATTGGAATTAAAGATAAAAAAAAGTTGACATTAAATTTGAAGGGAAGAATGTTACAGTAAATTTAATGCGAAAAATTTATTGAGTAAGTTAGTAATTTAGATTAGATAAGTTTAAAATATTTTAAAAATTATTGAAAATATAGTTTTTGTAATTGTAATAAGAACTAATCTAATGTATAGAAAGAGATGCTAAAGTATAGTATAATTTTGTGTGATTAAAATTGAGAATTTAGGTTTTTTTGAGAAATTTTTTTAGACTAATAAAAAAAATTAATTGTTTAGAATCTTTGTTTTCACGTAGTATTAAGAACTTTACATTTCATATTATTTATTATAAAGGTATGTGAGTTGGTCAGATTCAGTTAAGAGATCAAATTCATAAAATTCATAAAACTTTTTTTTCCTTAGAAGTCTACTTTATATTTTGAGAGAAATGATAGTCCATCTAAGCGTTATATATTAAATACAAATAATTGATAGTATTTAGTGTGTAATTTTTTATCTAGGCTTTGTTAATACTGTAAAAGAACTATATAGTATTAGTGGTTTAAGAAAAATCTAAAATTTTAAAATCTATTCAATATAAGAATTTTGCTAATAATTGATTAGTTGTAATTCAGTGTTAAAAAAATTGTATTACAAAAATTAATAATAAATCTCAAGTAAAAAATCCAAATATTTAGATGTAATTTATAAAGATAGAACAGAAATAATTACTAAATATAAATCATATTAAATTCAGAAGAAAAGTATCAAACCAGAAATTGATCGGTTTTCTCTCTCGTCTTGCGATTACCGGCGGCTAGGCTTAGAAACGTTGGGTAGGTTTTAGGGGTTTTTCTGGGGCTGTAGTTGGGCGGTTGTCGGGGTCGGCGGTAGGTAGTTGGGGGTAATCGATGAAGGTTTAGGGGTAGCGGAGTTAGGGTTCTCGGGGTTTCGTTGCTCGATTTTGATTTAGGGGGGTAGGGTTTCGTGGTAAGGGTTTTCTCATCTAAGGGTTTTGTGCCGTTTCACAGAGGGGTTTTCTTTTCTCTTTTGTGATCGGGTTTTGGCGGTTTGGTTTCCTCATCGTAGTCATCAAGATCTAGTGTGGGTTTTGTGGATCTAGGGGGTTTCGGGGTTTGTGGACTCTTGCAAAGCTCTGGTCGTGCGCGGCGGCATCCTTTGGAGTGTGCGGCGCATTTTGGATCTGGTTTTCTGTTGTCGATCAAGCTCTCATCATGACCTATTGGGGTAATTCTGTGTGGTAATCTTTTGCTTAATATTCCGTTTAATGTTATCTGGCTTGATTAAACTATCTGGCTATCAGAAGTTGAGACTCAAAGTTTTTTTTGTACATTCTCTTAATCGGGGGACTAAGATCTTTCTCTCTAGAAAAATTACCTCCAGAGAGAATTATTTTGGTATGATCCTGGATAAGAAGGATGGTTTAAGGTCTGGGAAATGGGAGATTCAAAAACTGAATGGTTTTGCCCATGATGGATATTTGATGTTACAAATGGAGAATTGCTCTGAAAGTAGGGTCAAGTTTATATTAGTTGTTTCGTGTAAAGGCATAGGTGTCTATGATCGGTGCAGCCTAATTAAGCCAGTAACAAGTATGTGTACTATTATTCATAAGAATGGTCGTAAATCATGTTCTTGGGTATTGATAGCGATAAGTAGATTCAGTAGTAGGCGAGAGGCCATAGGTGCTGCACAAATTAGAAAGTTACAGTTTCTAATGCCTAAAAAAAGTGTATTTCGAAACATAGAATATACATTAGGTTCATGTATCTCACAATGTATCATCTTTTTTCCATGTATTGCAAGGTTATTGGTAAGTACATTGGGTTCATGTATCTTGCAATAAATCGTCTTTTTCACATTGGGTATTTTCATGGTTGAGGCATATTTATCATTGGTAAGTACGCCAAATTATATGCTACTAATGAATAGGATACATCATATACATAGATATAATCTTGGGAATGTGTGTATGTTGTTA
This sequence comes from Lepidium sativum, assembly GCA_023374145.1. Lineage (NCBI taxonomy): Eukaryota > Viridiplantae > Streptophyta > Magnoliopsida > Brassicales > Brassicaceae > Lepidium > Lepidium sativum. The sequence continues at coordinate 133 of JAKUCM010000342.1, read as the reverse complement.
TGGTGTTCAATTTCGAATAAGATAATGGCAGTAGTTAGGAGATATGAATTATTATGGCTTAAATATCTGCAGAACGAAATTTATTAAGGAATATAACTATTTTATTATATTCGGTTTTTTTAAATATTTGTTA